>ABLG01000111.1:0-31731 GCA_000172435.1 Meloidogyne hapla | reverse complement strand
CGCATTGATTTTGGTAGCCATAAGCTTTCGCAGGTTTTGATTTTAGCACGCATTGATTTTTGTAGCCATAAGCTTTCGCAGGTTTTAATTTCAGCACGCATTGATTTTTCTAGCCATAAGCTTTCGCAGGTTTTAATTTCAGCACGCATTGATTTTTCTAGCCATAAGCTTTCGCAGGTTTAGATTTTAGCACGCATTGATTTTGGTAGCCATAAGCTTTCGTAGGTTTTGATTTTAGCCGTCATTGATTTTGGTAGGAATAAGCTTTCGTAGGTTTTGATTTTAGCACGCATTGATTTAGGTAGCCATAAGCTTTCGCAGTTTTTGATTTCAGCACGCATTGCTTTTTGCAGGAATAAGCTTTCGTAGGTTTTAATTTCAGCACAAATTGATTTTTGCAGGAATAAGCTTTCGTAGGTTTTAATTTCAGCACAAAATGATTTTGCTAGGAATAAGATTTCGTAGGTTTTGATTTTAGCACGCAATGATTTTTGCACCCATAAGCTTTCGTAGCTTTTGATTTTAGCAAGCATTGATTTTGGCACGCATAAGCTTTCGTGGGCTTTGATTTTAGTAGGCATTGATTTCGTCATGCATCGGTTTTGGTAAGCATTAATTTGGCATGTATCGGTTTTGTTACGCGTTGATTTTAGCAGCCGTCGGTTTTGGTAGGCATTGATTTTAGCAGTCGTCGGTTTTGGTAGGCATTGATTTGGCAATCGTCGGTTTTGTTAAGCATTGATATGGCAGGCGTTGGTTTTTGGTAGTTATTGATTTTGGATTAAAGAAGGGTTCAATTAAGTTAGATAAAGATAACGTCCGTAATTAGAATATGTCAAAAAAACTTCAAGATGCACAAGTAACTAAAGGAAATATACAAAGATAACTTTGTCGCGAAAATTCAAGACCTTTTTGCCGAGAGATTTAAGACTTGTATTCGAAAGATATTGATGTATTATAGCTCATTCAAAACAGCATTGCTAGAAGTAAAAGATTCTACAGATAAACTTTCCATCTTAAGTTTATACAAAGCTGCTAGGTTAGAATTTTTGCGAACATAGGCAAAAATATATTTGCACAAGAATACAAAATCTTTTATTTGAAAGATAAATCTATCCATTATCGCGGAAAATATGCAAATAGCTTTGTCGCAGAAATTAAAAAATATTTTAGTCGAGTGAATTTTTCCTAATACGGTAAGAGGTGACCCAACTTCCCCAGCCTCCCCCAGAGTACCATGACAAGTAAATAAGTAAACAAATAAAAAAATAACAAATATAAAAATGAAAAACTTTACAACTGCCTCACCATTCAGCAGAGTGAATGGCGCATCGGAATTAGCATGGCATCCATCGCTGTACCACCATCCACTTGCTGCATCTCCACAAGTTGGCCTCCATTTTCTGCATCTCCACATGCTTCATGCTCAAGTTGGCCACCAGATGGCAGCTTGCTCCTCAATATCCATTGGACCATATTGACCCTTTACAAATTTATTTTTTAATTATAAAGGGATTTTAGAAAAAACCTGTATGAGCAACAGCGATCACTGTAGTGTTGGAGATCCTACTAACAGGACGATGATAACAGTTGGTTGTTGATAGTTGATACCGACCTGAATTGAGAGGAAATTTAAAAAAATTTTTAATGATAGGACATATGAGAAACTCTTTAAAAAGAAAATCTCATCAAAAACCTCTTCCCCAAAGAATCTAAAATCAAACCTTAAAACCTGTCGGACACCAATCCACAAAATGAATAGAACGGTTTCTTAATGGCTGCAATTGCTTGGTTGACATCTTTTGGAACGATGTCTCCTATAAAGTGTAAAGATTATCAAATTAAAAGCCAAAAGATCGGAAAAGCAAACAAACAGCCATATACTTTACTCGCACTTAACCATTTGATTCGAAGTCTCAAAACACAGCGCCAACAAAACGAATAGAAGACGTAATAGAAGAGACGACCTTAACGAGGTTTAAAGCTTATCTCGTCGAATAAAAAGAGAAACCTGTTAGATGAGACGGTTAAGATTGGTATGAGGTCGCTCAACATCCAACTTGCGACGACAAATGTCATAAATGGCCTAAAACAGAAGATGAAATAACTAATTAATAATCATCTAAATTAACCGCATTATCAGCCATAAAAGCGCAATCCGAATGCTCCAGCGTTGTATAAGTTGTAAGAACCGAATTGTACACCTCAACAACGGCTGTGGTGACTTGCGGTGCCGCGTGTAGATGGAAAACTCCAGCTTCGACTTCATTCTATAATCAACCGACAGAAGCTCCATCAAAAGAGAAGTGAAGCCATAACCTGTGACGCCGCCAAAAGAGTGGAAGATCAGAAAACCTTGAAGACCCTGGCAGTTGTCAGAATGCGACGAATGATGTCCAAAACAGGGTCGATGATTCCCTTGCAACAGTAGTGTCCCCGAGCATAGTTATTGTCTGCATCCTCTTTCCCAGTGATCAATTGCTCTGGATAGAAGAGCTGTTTGTATGTCCCAGTGCGGATGCTATCTTTGAGGAGAAAATCAGTTCAATAACAAAAAGTCAAAAAAACCTATAACAGTCGGCTCCAAATCAAACATGACTGCACCGTCCATTTCCAGTCTCAGAGAAGAAAGGCGAAAACGAAGCATCCTGTGCCGATTGTTTAGAAGTCATACGACCGTCTGGCTGAATTCCATGCTCTAAGTAGAGCTCCCAAGAGGCATTTCCAATTTGCACTTCAGCATGCGACGACAAATGGTCATAAATAGACTATAAAAAGAAAATAAAATGACGGAATAAAACTCATGTAATGAACCTCATTATCAACATAAAAGCTGCAACGTCGTATGAGTTGTAAGAACCGAATTGTGTGGCTCATTAAAGGCTGTGGAGACTTGCGGTGCCGGATAGATGGCAAACTCAAGCTTGGACTTCTTTCTATAATCATTCGAAAGACGCTCCATCAGAAGAGATGTGACCGGAAACAGTCCCATCGCCAAAAGAGTCCTCCACCAAGAGTGGAAGAGTCGAGAAACTCCACAACCAAGAGTCCAATGTCAGCACCAGCCTAACGTTTGGTTAATGTTTAAAGGATCTTGACAAATGGAGCTTCCCTTTTAAAACTAAATTGTAAACCTGAAGATCCTACATGAAAGTGTTTGTGTGGCAATAGATCCATGGTGTTTACAAGATCAGATTTTGTCATTCCAATTCCAGTATACATGAGGTCAGTCTTGCCAGCCTAGTTTGGAATTTGATGTAGAGCTCCTTGCCAGACTGGCTTGATCAGTCAAAGCTTGACAACGAATCTTGTCCAAACATAAGAAGAGTCAGAGATCAATTCACGAAGGAAAATTCCCTTAAAGTTGAAGGATTAAAATCAAAAAATCTAGAAATTAACCTTGTCAGAATAGAAAGTGTTGATGATCAAAGACATCAAATGGGCGATCTCCGCCTGAAATGCGAATGTTTCACATTGCGTACCGTTCATCTCTTCTGCCTTTGAAGTGATCTCTTCTGACTTTGACGTGCCAGCGACCAAGAAGGCAGAGTAGAAACAAACACCAAGTTGACCAATCATGTTGCTGTCATCACCAGCTAAAGTTTGGTTAATGTTTAAAGGTATCGTGACAAAAGCCTTCCCCTTTTGAAACTAAATTTTAAACCTGAAGATCCTCCATGAATGCCTTTGCGTTGCAATAGTTCCAAGGCTGTTAACAAGATCAGCTTTTGTCATTCCAATTCCATCCATGAGGTCAAAGTCTTGTCAGCCTTGTTTGGAACTTGATGTAGAGCTTCTTGCCAGACTCCAATTGGTCTGGATCAGTAAAGCTTAACAACGAGTCTTGTCCAAGCACCAGAAGAGTTGGAGAACAATTCACGGAGGAAAATTTCCTTAAAATTGAAAGATTAAAATCAAAAAATCTAGAAATTAACCTTGTTAGAATAGAAAATGTTGATGATCAAAGCCATCAACTGGGCGATCTCCGCCTGAAACGCGAACGTTTCACATTGTGTACCTTCATCTCTTCTGCCTTTGAAGTGGAGCTTCTTGCCAGACTCCAACTGGGCTGGATCAGTCAAAGCTTAACAACGAATCTTGTCCAAGCATCGGAAGAGTTGGAGATCAATTCACGAAGAAAAGTTGCTTAAAATTGAAAGATCAAAATCAGAAAATCTAGAAATTAACCTTGTTAGAATGGAAAGTGTTGATGATCAAAGACATTAACTTGGCGATCTCAGCCTGAAACGCGATCGTTTCACATTGCGTGGCTTCATCTCTTTTGCCTTTGAGGTGATGGTGACGTGTCAGCGGACAAAAAGGCATAGAAACAAACCCAATCAATCATGCTGATGTCAGCACCAGCCTAAAGTTTGGTTAATGTTTAAAGGTATCTTAACAAATGGTAAATTTAAATTGTAAACCTGAAGATCCTCCGTGAAAGCCTTTGTGTGGCAATAGATCAAGGCTGTTAACAAAATCGTCTTTTGTCATTCCAATTCCAGTATCCATGAGGTCAAAGTCTTGTCAGCCTTGATTGGATAAGGATGTTTTTGTAGTAAGCATGTCGAGCAGATTGTTCAATTGAAATAGTAGCTGATATGTTGCTGCCTTCAAAATATATGCTGTTTCCAGTTTTTAATACCAACTGAAAAAAGGAAGAAATTTTTAAAATAAAAAAGAAAAGAGAAAAGTGGTCAAGAAAACACAAGCCACTTTCTAAATAAATCGATTTTTTTAAAAGAGAATCAGAAAAAGTAAAGTGTTAAACAAAAAAAAACCCAAGCCACTTTCAAAAATAAGCGCGGACTTTTCCTTGAGCAAAATATCCTTTTGTAAATTTCAAAATGGAAACTAGGGAAAATATTTCAAAATACCAAATCGCGAACTTTCATTTAAACAACTTTAACAAATTTTCGGGTTGCCAATTTTTATTTCGGTCAGAAGTGGAAAAAAAGCCATTTGGTCAAAATAAGTGTTTTGCTTGGGGCGGTTTAGTTGGGGCGGTCATAGCTATTCGGATATTCTAAATTCTCTTGTTTGATTATATCCTACCACGATTTATTTATAGCTAGGGTTGTGACTTTTCCACGCCTTTGTTTGTCCTCATGACTATCAGTGGAGTTGTTTCTCTGTTTTGATGTAATTAAAATCCTTCCAATTTCTAATCTACAAATTTTGGAAAATAAGATAATTTAATTCCAGTTTCTCCGACTCCTCAAATTTCTAATGATCAATAAACAACAATTTAACTTGAAATAAATTACAACAATAAAGCTTGAATCAATTACTCTAAAACACAACTTGTTTTTAAAGCTGGTCCACTTATTTTGCTTGAGATTTATCTAAAAATGAGGGGATTTGAGAGTCAAATCTTGAAATTTGAGTTCTTTAATGCAAAAATAATAATAAACAGAGCCATTTATTTTATCAAATGATTTTGAATTCTTCATTTTACAATTAAACTTTAATACATAAAAGTATTTGGAGAACCGCTTATAGAGTCTCACCAAAAATTCCCCTGAATTATTAGTTTATATAAGCCCTCGAACCTAACGCTCATCCGAATTTTCAATAAATTTTCGAACATAGATTTTGTTATTCAGGGCCTTAACATATTTCAGAGAGAACGTTAAAATTAATCTGACTAGTATAAATCCTCCTGTTAAAAATTTATAAACCTTGTCATCGGCGGTTCCCCAACCAACAATAATTTATATTAAAAAACCGCAGTATAACTTTAAGAGATAATGAAGATAAGATCACCATATTACGTTCCTTATCGACCCAATAATTTCATCTATCCTTGTCTTCAATCGCGCCTCTCTGCGTGTTTCTTCGTGTAATCCTCTTAATAAAAATTAAGTTTAAAAAATCACAAGGTTTGACAAAAATAGTTACCAGCATTCTTAAGAAACTTCTTCTTATCCTTCTGGAATTCTTCAGCTAAGTCAGCCCGAAGCGGATGATTAATTTCCGGCTCAGCAATAAGTGAAACCAATGCATTGATAACTATAAATATAAGTCATTTTTAATTTATTAACCCTATGAATGAAGATATGATGGACAGTTCTTTGATTGACTAAAGAATTTAGATAATCTAAAAGAAATCTAACTGGCTAATTTAGACTGGCTAATTTGGCTAATTTTCCAAGATTACGAACCTTGCTCCGTTCGTGTAGCCGGTTTCCAGTTCTCTGCTTGGATGATGCCCAAACAGACCTGACCCTTATCATCCACATTCGGGTGATATATCTATAATATTAAGAAAAGCAATTAAACAGGATTAAAAATTTCTTAAAGAAGTGCAAACCTTAGTCACAAATGTAACACGCGGAGGCTTGAACGGATATTCGGTAGGAAAGTCCACAGTGACACGAAAAGCTCCACGGTTGTAAGGTTCACGATCCTTAAAGAATAAAGATAACTCCGTGAATAATAGTGCTCACAGGGTATAGAAGTAGAACCCAATGCAGAAGATTTGCCTCATCAACTTCAGCAATGCGAACAGTACCAGAACTGTTGCTCCTCATTTCAGCCAACTCCTAAAATTTTTTGAAAAATTGGTTTTAAACTATTATAGAAAAACCTTTTGTAAGCGAC
Organism: Meloidogyne hapla; assembly: GCA_000172435.1. NCBI lineage: Eukaryota > Metazoa > Nematoda > Chromadorea > Rhabditida > Meloidogynidae > Meloidogyne > Meloidogyne hapla. Next base: position 25,128 of record ABLG01000111.1, on the reverse strand, counting down.
GTGAAGAAGCGCTCATGTCGCCAGAAAATTGAACAAGATAGAAATTAAATTACTTAACAACTAAAAAGAAAGAAATGAAAATTTTAAATAAAAAATGTTTCCAGGCAGGAACTGTACCAAGTGAAACGTTTTAAAATTAGACATGGAATGCACAAGTTTTATCCATTTTTCTGGACTTTATAGACGGTAAAAAGTACCTTAAATAGGTATGAAAACTTGCGAATTTATCCCAAAAATTTTAGAAATTTCATCAATTTTTGATATTATGTAAGTAGTTATTTAAAACTCGACATAATGAAAATGTTTCTTTTTCTCTAATTCTCTATCTTGTTTTAAGAATTATTCTCATTCTTCTTGGCCATTTTATCGCAGTGTCTTAACTTTTTCATTTTTTACTTATTTGTTCATATTTTTTGTCCTGAAATTAAACTTATTTTGTTTTATTATTAGCATAGTTTTTAGTTAAAATGGTTGCTACTTTTGAAAAATTGGTTAAAACCGATGGAAAAGCTCCGGACGATTTAGAGAAGCAGGTTGCAACTGCTATCTCTGAGTTATCTCAAACCAATGGCGAAATCAAGAATCAGCTTAGTGAATTGTACTTCGTTGGTGCTCAGGTTTTTTTCTTCTTTAATTTACGAATTATTTTAAATTTAAGCAATTTGAGTTTGGCAACAAGAAGTGTATTCTCATTTGGATTCCTGTTCCACAGCTGCGTGATTATCAGAAAATACACCCGAAGTTGGTGAGGGAGCTGGAGAAAAAAATGAGCGGATATCATATTATCTTCATTGCAAAGGTTAGTCTCGATTTAATGAAACTATCCCAACTTGAAATAAAATTTTGAAACTATGTAAACAACGCCTATCAATATTTATAAGCATGTAATGGAAAATATCTGTAAACAATTCACAAGTAATACTTTTTAGCGCCGAATTTTGCCGAAGCCACAACGCGGTAAGAATCGAAAGCCTCTTGGTCAGAAGCGTCCTCGTTCTAGAACTCTTACTGCTGTGCACGAGGCAATTCTTCAGGATGTTGTTTTCCCTGCTGAAGTTGTGGGTAAAAGGACTCGTGTCAAATTGGATGGCAAACAAATTATAAAGGTTTTTATATTTTAATTTGATATTTTAATTGTAAGTATCTTTTATTTTAGGTCCATTTGGATAAAGCTCAGCAGACAACCGTGGAACACAAGGTCGACACATTCTCGTATCTCTATAAGCGTTTGACTGGAAAGGAAGTGGTTTTTGAGTTTCCGGAACCGTTGTTCTAAATTGATTATTTAAGCCGAACTTTGTTAATGTTCTGTTCGTTTATCAAATAAATTGTTAAAGCTGTTATTAGTATTTGTGATTTATTTATCAGTAATTTCTATCTTATTTTTTTATTTTGATTTAATGATTTTGGGTTGCTTTTTATATATTAATGAGAAACTTTTTGGGAACTTTATCTTCCACAATTTTTAATTATTTTATCACGGAGACCACATGGAAAAAGAATCTTTTCTTGACTTCGAGAATATCGACGCTGCGAATCTGATGAATTTCACTACTGGAGCTCCATGCATTTTAGGGATTGACGAGACAGGAAGGGGACCTGTTCTTGGGCCGATGGTCTATGGTTGTGCGATTGTATTTGCTGATAAGAAAGAGGAGCTTAAATCACTTGGTAGGCATCTAAAGATGGAAGTTAAACCGAAAATGTATTATTTTAGGTGTAAAGGATTCAAAAATGCTCAGTAGATTACAACGAGAAAAAGTTATCATCAACATGGAAACATCCGAGGTATTTACGAGATTTTATTATTGCAATGAAATTTAGTAGTTTATTACATACTCATTATGCGTAGTTCATCCTCGGACAATAAGTGCGCATATGCAACGCCGGGCGCGACTTTCGCTTAATGAAATATCTCATAATTGCATTATTGGTTTGATACAAAACGCACTTCAGAGAGGGATATGTATACAAGAGGTTTTGGACATAACAAGGTTGTTTCTTTTATTTTTTAGGTATTTGTTGATTTGGTTGGATCCAAAGAAGAAACCTTCCAGCATTTTTTACAGTCGAACTTCCCTTCATTAAAGATAACTGTCTCAAAAAAGGCCGATTTTATCTTCCCAATTGTAGGTGCTGCTTCAATTTTTGCAAAAGTGACTCGTGACCGACGTGTTTCCAACTTACAGGATTCTACTTCGGAAATTGGTTCTGGTTATCCATCAGGTAAAAACAGAATTGAGAAAATATAAAAATAACTTCAAAATAATTTGCCTAGATCCAACAACAAAATGCTACATTTCAAAAAACTTGAACCCGCTTTTTGGATTTCCTTCGCTGGTTCGCTTCAGCTGGCAAACTATAGAAAAACTCATAGGAGCTGGAGCGGTGAAGTGCCTTTGGTTAGTAAAACTAAAAATATTAAATTAAGATAGAGCTTCCTTACTTTATGTTAGTTTCTTACAATCTTTATTTCTTTTAGGAATATTCAAGGGACTGATGACTGTTTAAAACAATACACACTTGTAGATATTTGGACGGCTAGCAAAAAAGTTGAGAGAAAGGACGAACGTGAGCAACATCTGAAACATACGACCAAATTGATAAGGCACCGATTCTTTGCCGAAAGAAATATTGCAAATATGGATGTATTTGAATGACTAGCATATTGATGAAGTGTTTGTAGTTTTTTAATTTATTACTTTTTATTTTTTAATTATATTTTTATTTTCGCTCCTTCTTATTATTTTAAATTTTAGAGGACGTTTCGAAATTGTCTATTTACATTTCAATAAATTGAAATGCTCTCCAATTTTTGGCCACATAACTATAGGAATCTGATTAAAATATGATATATTTTCATAATCAACAAAATAAATTTTATATGAAAATGTATGAGACGCCAGAAGTGATTATTCTGATTGCTCAGCCTTCCAAATTTGTTTTTTAAACGATCTGTTCCTCAGTTACACTTACTGTTCCAAATTCATCGACTTCACAGTGCCAAGTTATCTGGTCTAATTTCTGGCCCCAGCTAGTGTGAGAATCGCTTCGAGGATAGAACTTCACTTGCATTTTTTTGTTCAGCGTTTTATCCCCGATCTGCAACATCTTGATATTTTACAATATTCCATGAAACTTACACCAACGAGAATGAATTCAATATCCTGTCGAGTACCTCTCTTTGTTGGTGTCTTGTCAGAAGTGTTCTTTAATAAATTTTCTTATTGTAAGTAGAAGATCCTTACCCAAACAGCAGCATATTCGCCAAAATCAGCATCTACTGGAATCAATTTAAGCTCACTTCCACCAATGTTTAGAGTTCTTTGCTAGCAATTTTTACATAAATGTCAATTCTACTTACAAAAAATCCTGTGCAGGCCTTGCCTTAACGAGAATTTTATAAAGGGAGTTCGTCGCGAATTTAAGAGTAAGCTTCGATGCACCGAACCGAGAACCATCCTGTTTATACGAGACCCTTTCGTTTGTCTCCGCATTACTGTAAATGTCATCTAGTTTTCAGTTTATCCACCTTATTTGAGCTGAATTACCTGAACATGATACTGAGCATAAATTGGTGCTCACTAAGCTCAATAGAATGTCGTCTACACGCCGATATTGAGAATTTTCGTTGTCGAGAGTCGTTAGTCAATCCAACATGTAAATTGGTGCCAACATTCTCTCTGGTTATTGAGTTACTTCGTTGCATATCTCTCTATTATTCCTTCACTTTTTGACGGTAAAAACTTTAAATAGGGACAAATATTTTTTATTTACTAAAATAAAGTTTTCAATTTCAAAATTCACCCCATTTACCTTATCCACGTTCAAAACTGATGAAGCACTAATTATGAAGGGAAGCTTATTTGATTTAACTGGAGGTTGAATTAATCAATGCATTTATTATAATTGTAAGTAGAGTAATTCAACTATTCATCGACTTGCCAATTTTTATTTGCTTTCCATCCCAAAATTACTTTTCTCTGTAAGAGGTCCAACTTGTGCCAGTGCGCGTAAAGCATTTGTTTATTTACATTCTTTTACGTTAAATTCATTATTTAACGGTGTGGAAGGGTCTAGAAATTCTATATTCTTAAGTGACATTTTATAAGTTTATTTGTTTGAATTAAAAAGAATCTTGTGGAAAATCTGAAAGTTTTCAAAGTTTAGAAAACTTTTTTTTTGGAAATTCAAGCCCATAAAAGTCCTTTTTAATCTATTGTAACTATTGTTACTATTGTAAACAAATGATAAAATCTTTAAACCTTTAAAAATTTTACAAAAGCGTAACACAAATAATTTATTTGATCAATTGTACGTTGAATTTGACACTAGGAAGTTTCTCCACCTGTACTGTCACCGTCGCACGTATTCCTAAATTGTCAAGAGCACCACGGACGATTCCCACCGGAAACGCCGTAAAAGGAATGCAATCAGCGACGTATTGAATCCCCTCAGAAAATGGAGAAAGTGTACAGAAATCGGTATCTTGAATGATATAAATGCCCTGAAGAGATAAAATCTAGAATACAACACCATAACCCAGAAAGATAAAAACCTGATGGTTGGTACTGAGTTTGTTCACACCTTTCCCAAAAGTTGAAATCCAAAATTCTTTGCAAATAAACTTCATTCTATCCAATTCATTGGCGAACCGAGACATATCCTTAGAAAATTTTTCAGCCAGTACAAAGCCAACACGAAAACCTATAGCTTCAAGTCTTTTCTCGGCATTCTTCTAAATTTAGCTGAATTTTAAATTGTACAAAAGACGAAACTTACATGTGAAAAAATTTGGTTAGGCAATGATGTATCCGATCCTGTAAAAATATCTACTGCATCAGAATGCCTCAAGTGCTCCATCCACTTTTCCCTGGCCTTAACAACATTTTTATTTCTATCCTGGAAGTATGTGACCATTTCGTTGTGAAGATAAATGAAAGGAAAATCTGCCGAAGTTGTAGAAGAATTTTGTGCTAGTTGTATACTGTCCATTCTTTGTTGCTAAAAAACATTTTAATAATAAACAATAACGTGTTTTAAAAATTTTACTAAGGATGAATATCGTGGCAAAACACCAAATTTTATATAGAAAAAAGAAAAAATTAAGCATTTTTATACAATTCTAATCAGTTAAGTTTTGATAAATTTGAAATCTCTTAAATAACCTTTCTATTCATCACCCTCATAACTTGCATTGTGAATTTTATGTACACTATAACGAAAAAATTATAAATTTAGACACTCAAATACCCAATTCCTCCGTAAATTCAATGAAAAATCAAACCTCAAAATTTCAGGGTCTACTCCTTCAGACTGCATCTTCTGTTTTACTGCTGCCTCAGGAACTCCCTATGTTCAATAGTTTAAAAATTAAACAATTAATTAATAAGATTTACCATTTTCAACATTCGAAAGTATTTTCCAAATATCGGATGATCCTTGGCTTCCAACTCATTTTCGATAGTATTTTTTAATGGATCAACCTTCTCAAGTTGCTCATCTTCATTGACGTCTACCAATTCGCCAAAATTTACAGGTTTGTCGTTTTCATCCCTGGTCTCCTCACCACATCTGACAAGTTTAATCGAATATGGAACATTAGCCAGTTTGTGTTCTAAGAGAAGTAGATGCCTATCGATGGAATCCATTTTGGTTTCCAAAGTAATGATCTGCCTTTCAAACTCTGAACAGAACGAGTTCAACAGACTAGTCGAAGTAATCAAAAAATCATTGAACACTCGCACCAAGTCTGTCGTGCCAATCGGCCTCACCTAAATTGTCATTAGTTATATAAATGAAAAAATCATACTGTGTTTAGGTCAATATCCGAACGGATAAAATAAAAGTCAGTTGAAGGGGTCGTCATGCTCATATTTGAAATCTTCAGATGTTGCTACGTTTGAGAAATGACATTGAGAAATGAAATCAAATCAGAACGATTAGAGCAAAAATATCATGCACATTCAAACAAATGACAAAAGGTGAATTAACAGATTTAATTGTAAAAATTTTTATTGTTCACACAAATTAAAAATTTAAATACTAGCGAAAAATAGATAACAAAAACAAAACTGGAATCAGGGATTCAGTCTTCTTTTTCTATTTTTTGTCCTTAAAATTTGCTTCGATTTTCGATTGTCTTTCCAATGGCTAATCTCTTTATCAATTAATTTTTCATCCATTCCTTGCAAAAACAACTCTTTTCTGCGCCAATTCTCTTTCCGTTCATCACTGTTGTTGTCTTGATTTTCCAAGCGAATTTCCGCTTCTCGTTTTGTAGACAAAACTTTGGCAGCGTAAAGAGCTACTTCTTGGTGTGGCACTTCCATTTGTTCCATTTTTCCCCCAATAATCTTCTGTTTAAAAATATAAACTATGAGAATTAAAATACTATAGAAAACAACCTCAATTGCCCGCAAAAGAAAGACATCATGTTGTGTAACAAATGTAACGGCAGCACCGAATCGGCCAGCCCGTGCCGAACGCCCCACTCTATGCAAATAACTTTTGGGACAACGAGGCACATTATGGTTCACCACCAAGTTGACCTATAAAAATAATTGTTCCTTAATACTCTTAAAATTTGAGTTGTAAAATTACATGTGGTATGTCTAAACCCCTTGATGCCACATCAGTACAAATCATAATGCGAATTCGACCAGATCTAAAACGAGCTAGAGAAGACATTCTAACACTTTGCAGAATTTCTGAATGCAGAGATCCGACCTGAAATCGCAAAATTTATATAAAAGTTCTTAAAAAAGCAAAAATTAAAGAGGTTTGTCCAGAGTCATCAGAAATTAAAATCTCGATCATTTAAGTAGTTTTAAGTACCTCGAATCCAAGTTTCTTGAACATAAGAGCTAGAGTCTGGCATTCACGACATGTTTTGACAAAAACCAAGATTGAAGATGATTCTCGGCTTGTGTAAAACTAAATAGTAATTTTCTTTTATTTATTATAGTTATTAAGTCAAACCTCTTTAACTACATAGACCAAATAAGCGTCGATGAATCTGTAATTGTTTGTTTGATTTAACTAAAACATCTAAAATTTAATCTAGTATAAACTCGAACTCTAAGATAAGAAAATTTACGTTAGTAAATGTTTTGGAACTTACGTGCGTGGACAAAGAACAAAACGTTGCTCCAACCCTTCTACTGTTTGCACTTGGTCTTTCTCCTCAAAAAAATAAGGCTTCCGAATGGAAAGCTGGAAAAGTTAAAGATATAGTAGTAATAATGCCAACAATATTATGATAAAACCTGATGGAGCTTATCGAGCGCGTCAGTGATTGTAGCGCTAAAGAGGAGCGTCTGACGTTGTTTAGGCACTGACTCCAAAATATTTTTAAGCTAAAAAACAGTAAGGGTATATACAGGACTCAAAACCTGGAGCGCATAAGCAGGATCCAAAAGTCGATCCGCCTCATCCAAAACTAGAAATCGTATTGTGCTCAAAAGGCGCGCGATTCCAAGTCGATCACTTTGTAGATGGTCAGAAAGGCGGCCTAGAGAAAATTAGTGATTGTGAATGAAACCTGTAATTGTGAATGCAACCTGGTGTAGCAATGACGATGTGAGGTCTACGCACAAGCTCCTGCGCTTGAGCCAATTGATGCCGTCCGCCAACTATTATACTGCACTTCAAATTCATTTGCTTACCCAAGCAGATGAATTGGTCGCCGATTTGGAATGCTAATTCTCTCGTGGGTGTGAGAACTAAAGCAAAGATGCCAAATGGGTCAGTAGAAAGCTGTATAAATATCAACATTACTAAACATAAACTAAAAAACCTCTTGCAGTATTGGCAAAACAAAAGCCAACGTTTTTCCAGTCCCAGTTTTAGCACAGCCGAGCACATCAGAACCATAAAGAATTTTAGGTATGCAGTTCGCCTGAACAGGCGTAGGGTGTCTTAAATTTAACTCTTCGAGTTGTCTTGTCAACCAAGTAGCAACACCAATATCACGGAAGCATAAATTAAGCTGGCATGGATATTCCATAAAAGTTGTAGGACAAAATAATGAAATCTTAAAAATTTAAAGGAAAATTCTTGGACGCTCAACCGGCACCAAAATGGCGAATCAATGATTCGTTTCGTCAAGATCAAATTTCGTCAAAACCACTTAGTCATTGATTACTTTGACAGTATAACATATGGCCTAATGTACAATATGGTTCGCGTACGGTATATCATAAGTATTCCTTTTATTATATAATATGTAGGTGATAATGAATTACAGATTTGAAAATATAAACAACATATAGTAGTCATGATATGAATATTCTTCTCATCGGCCTGCCCCAGAAAATGTTGGAGTGTACTGGCATCTGTTTAAATTAAATTTATAACTGACGGACTGCATCTTTTTTAAAAACTTTTTTTAAACCAAGGAATGTAATTCAAAGACCCTATCTAGTTAAGTTATTTTGCAAACCCTTATTAAAATTAAACTATTATAACTGTGAATAGTCGACTGGTGAGATCAGATTGAATGCTTTAGTGACAACATTGATGTAGTTGTTATCTTCCAGGAATTGAAGTACCTCAAATAATAAAATTAATAAACAACTCACCAATAAAATAAACCTGTTAAAAGTTAAATTTTTCTATTACCTGCTTCATATGGGATTGATGAAATCGCTCTGGGTCACGAGCAATCACGAAAACTGGATATCGAACCCAATTTGAAACGACCTTTAAATATCCGTAAAGTTGAATGAAAATTTTATCTTATTTGTTAACATACCGCGTAATCGTATTGGTTATATTCGTTCAACGGCCCTAGCTTAATCACCCAAAATGGTTCAGCCTGGTATAATTATATATATCAGGACTAGTATATTTATTCATACATCAGGCGAGTTTGAAGAATGTAGTAAGAATTGTCCTGTATCCCCAGCTTTAAAACCATATCCCAGAGAGAATCTCGGTGGTCCATTTGAATTCCCCTCTCTGTAGAACTTGAGAATTGTAAATGTCGCAGAATACGTGTTGTTAGTGAGAGCGCCGAAATGTGAGACAGTGCAAGCTTCACGAATAACATGAGGACTCGTAATCACCTGTGGTAGTTTCTGAACTTGAACATACCCTTAATAAGAGGTTACTTGAAACCAACGACCCATCATTCTTGCAACATCAACATTTTCAGCAGCAGGATGAACAGCCCTAAATACGTTTTTAGCCAAATTTTTGGTTGCATCCTTGGGCAAAAGACGTGAAATTGATGAACCTAGGAATGAGAGAATATCAAAACTAACATTTACAATTTAGTTACCTAGCAATGTATTAGTCGGAGGAATCATTTGGGGTACAAGTTGACCAACGATGTAGTTAAAATTGCTTAGACCAGGGATGGTATTCACACCAGGAACGGTAGGAGCGTCTTGTGGACCAGCAAACCCAGGTACTGGAATCTAAATTTTAAGCTTTTAAAATACTTAGTGTAAATTTAATCTTACCGGTGCCAGGCCTGGAATTTGTCCACTTGCCAATCCCTTGAAGTAAATTAAAACTTGTATTTTGGGTTACATTTCATTGTTGAAGTATTTATTAAAAATATTACTCACTTGTAAATCAATTCTATTTGAAGCTAAATCAGCACCAAGTCCAGTGAGATCGTCTGTCTGGAAGAATGCAGGTGCTGGATGCCTGCGGATCTCCTTTTGATTTTCGGCCTTCTGGTTGCTCGCCAGACCAAGCCTTTCTAATAAGGAGTTTGTGAACGTTGTAGCCTTGTCTACAGCTTCCTTGTCTTTTTCGGAGAATTTGAACTAAAAAGAATTTTAAAATGCGATGGATTTTTAATACCTGAGAAGGTAAATCATTGTTGATCGGCTGGAATAAAGGAGCTGAAGCAACTGGTGATCCTGTAGCAACTGTTTGAATACTACTACCGCTGCTTGAGGGCGCCATTTTAGCATCATTTATTGAACCAGATGAGGGCTCTTGACGAGGTGTACGCAGGGAGCGATTTGCATCCAAATCAAACTAACAATAAGATATAATTTTGTTATATATAAAAAGAGTTATATAAAACAAAAGAGTTCAAACCCGAAAAAAGTCAACATTCTGAGAGACTGCACACCGGGAGATTACTAATGAACAAAGCAATACTACGATTATTAAGGACACATTGTGAAGAGCAAGTCGTGAATTTAACATTTCTAACTAATTAATTCAGTTTCTAAATTTTTTAGATATGTTTGTATTAATAAATAATTGAAAAATGAAATTATAAATTTTAATTTCTTCTCTTGTAAGAATAATATCAAGCGAATGGTTGGGATTTGGAGGATAGGAATTTTTCTGCTGGATGTGAATTTTTGGAAAGGCGTTTGCTCGATTTTTGTAAAGAGATTCTCTCGTTTTTCTTCCGGCTGTATAGGAAAGGGATTAAACGAAAGGTAGCCGCTCTATTATATTAGGATGTCGCGTTTTTCACGAGCAATAAATAATACAACCCAAATTTGTAAATGCAATAAAATTCAATAATCATAACTAAGCTAAATAGATAGTATATTCAATTTAAATGGAAAGAATTCCTTTCTTTTGGATGAAAAGTCGGTCAAATCAGCTAAATAGAGTTGATTGTTTAAATCGAGATTGGATTATTAACTTACATACATAGTTAGGTTTAAAAAAACTTGAACAAAATAGTAATTTTTTAAAATCATTCTTTATTGTTGGTTGGAGGAAATTGCCGTCCACAAATTGGTTTGTGGAAAGGGCGAAAAATTTGTCAATTTTGTAAGTGAAGGTGGATGGAGACAATAGTGTTTATTCGATGTGGCAGAACTACTTTTAAAAATAACAATGCAAATATTACTAAAAATGTGCCAAAGCGTTTTATTTAGTTCAATTGAGCATAAAAATTTGGTGTTTTTCTATTATTTAAATTGTTTATGTAAAATTCATCCTGGGTTTTACATTTATTTAAAAAACATTTGTCACCAATATCAGTTCGAAAAACGAGCGACGATTCTTGATTACTTTAGTTAATTAGTATCGAAACTTTTTCATTAATATTTATTGCTTATGGAAAATTTGTCTTCGAAGGTTACAGTTAGCGCAATTGATCCTGAAATTGTGGCAGCCAGCGAAACGGCTGTCCATGTCTCAGTACCTAATATCCCTTCAAATCATAGAGGATCGGTCCCTGGAGACAATGGTGCAAAATACAGCCCAGAAGAGTGGGAACTTCGTAACAGGAATGGAATTCTCAGCAAGTATCTTAAATTACTTTAGGCTTATTATGTCCTATTTTCAGTGCTTTACGTGAGAATCGACAGCGCCGACATTCATTTACAAACAATTCCGTAGCAACTAAAGGACAAGCAGCAATGGAAGGGACCAAAATAGTTCATGGTCAACGGAGGAAAATCACAATAGTAGATAGTTCAGACGAGGAGTATCGCTATGGAATTCTAGGAAAATCATTGAAAAGAATAAAACAGATAGCAGAAGATGCAACGAATAAGGATGAAGAGGAAATTAAAAGTGGTAGGGGATTTTTAATGTATTAGACTTATTTTTAATATCCTCTATCATCTTTCAGCCACTACCTATAGTGAAGAGATAAAAATAAAAAAGCGAAAATTGCGAAAGCTCACCAGTGATGCCGATGCCACTGTTTTGTCAGATAAGCGGAAGTTCGTTTTCTCCTCGATTTGACGTTATTTTATTCCTTTTTAGAGAAAGCATTTGTCTTGAAGATGATGAAGTAACCCTCGGGCAACGAAAACAAAATTTTAGTGAAGAGGAGATGAGAGAAATTGATGAGCTAGAATCTCTGCAAATCCACGGCGGGGATGAAAGCACAGGCCTTCTGCTTGCAGCAAAGAAGGGTGATTGGGAGATTGTTAAAAATTTGCTTTTAAGCGGAGAGCCTCTCGAACTGACACTGGCTGATCAAGCTGGGTTTAAACAAGATCGTTTCCGTTTGGTATTCAAAATTTACAGGTATACGGCTCTTTTATTGGCGATCAAGTCAGGAGAGATAGACGTTCTGAAAATGCTTGTTGAGCGGGGAGCTGATCTCTATGCTACTACTAAGGTTGGCAATAGATACATACAATATTAAAAATTACAAGAAACAATAGATTTAAATGATTGTATAATTAAGGAACGACTGGGCGCATTGCATGTTTGCGCAATTTGGGGAACGGAACCAATGATGCGTTATCTTATCGAAAAAAATCTGGATAGCTCAAGACCCGGGGTTATCTTTCTTAATCAAAATTGGCATTTCCTTTCAAAATGTTTAAACAGGCAGGTCGGTTGCCGATTCATTTTGCATCTGAGAGACGCTCAGCCAGTGCAGTCACCATCCTGAAAACGTTGATCCATATGAACCCTGGTTTTAGAACTGCAGCTGACAAAAATGGTAATCTCCCTCTGCACTTTGCTATCCGATCTGGAAACATGTCGGCTGTGCAATTTTTGTTGCAAAAAGATCCGAAAAAACAAATTTGTGCGAAAGATGTTGACGGCAACACTCCACTACATCTAGCAGTACATAAAGGCATTTTTCATGTTTCAAAATCTCTTCGAAATCAACCATTAATCTTTTAGATTTATACCTTTAATCTAGGTAATGAATTTGTACGAGTTATTGTGGATAACGGAGGTGGAGAGGAAGTTAACACACAGAATGGACAGGGTCGTACACCTCTTCATGAGGCATGTCAATTTAACTTTTGAACTAATTGAATTGTGCTGAAACCGGTACACCACGTTTGGGCGCGACACGTTTGGGCGCCGGTAATTCGGCGCAACACAATTGGGCGCGATACGACCGATTTCGAAAAAATGATGTCATTCAAAAGAGCTTACACGATGGCCGCTACACGATGGCCGTGCTTCGCTGGCGGCCGTGCTCGCTTCGCTCGCGGCGGCCGTAGCGAAGCGGCGGCCGTCGTTCCGCTCGACATGCCCGGCTTCCTCCGCAGCGGCAAAAACTTTTTTCCGCGTAGATCATGTAGAAGAGGTTACAGCTCTCGCGCCCAATTGTGTTGCGCCGAATTACCGGCGCCCAAACGTGTCGCGCCCAACTGTGCGCGCCCAAACGTGGTGCTCCGGCTGAAACTTAATGCTTGCCATTTATCATTAAGGTGGCGATGCTCGGTGATGAAAAAATGCTTAAAACAATGTGGAAATTAAACGGAAATGCAAACATAGCTGATAACGTGTGCTTCTAAAGCTTGTAAATTTATTGAATATTTAAATTAAGGAGGAGAAAACCCCATTACATGTTGCTGCTGAAAGAGGTTACACCCAAATTGTTGAAACACTCATCGACAAATTTGGGTAATAAATTAAAAAATAAAGTTTTACGATATTTAATTCATTCAAAAATAGTTCCTCAATTCGAGCTAGAACATATGATGGCAGTACTCTTTTGCATATAGCTTCTGCTGCTGGTTTAGTTTAATCCTTGGCTAGTATATTCTAGTTATAAATTAAGGGCACGCTGACACAGCACTGGCTTTTCTAAGTTAGATCCAACTTAGCAAAATAAATGGGCCTTTATTTAGAACGTGGAGTACCTCTGTACATGCCGAATAAGAATGGAGCACTTGGACTACATGCTGCAGCTGCTGCTGGATACAATGACGTTGTAAAAGTTAGTTTTTTATTTGATATCTGGATGTATGTATATCTGAAATCATTCAGAGGATCCTCTAATAATAATAAATCACAAATTGTTCAGATGCTGCTTGCGAGAGGTACTCGAGTGGATATTGCTACTAGGGTAATTCTGAACGAAAGATATTTAATGTCACTATCCCCATAGGATAATTATACAGCACTGACTGTAGCAGTCCAATCTGGACAAGCGGCGGTCGTAGAAACACTTCTTGGCTTTGGAGCTGATGTTCACATTGAAGGAGGGCAGATTGGCGAGGTTAATATGTGTTACATTTATATTATGTTATATCATAGTTTAATCTTTATTGTATTATTCGAAAAGTTTTCTTCTAATCCGATTTTTTAAATTTTCAGACAGCTTTGCACGTAGCCGCTGGTTTGCCGAGTGGAAATATAGAGTGCGCGCAGATGCTATTAAAGAGTGGTGCGCAGCCGAACGTGCGCCGATCGGACGGGATGACCCCGTTGCATATTTCTGCTCGTATGGGTAATAAAGAGATGGTTGGCTTGTTGCTGGCAGAGGGAGCTGATCCGAAACTGAAATCTAAGGTAAATTGTAACGAGGTCGACATTTGTACATTTTTATTTTAACTTGTTAGATAGGTGAAACACCTCTCCATCTTGCCTCAAAGCAATGTCACCTTCCAGTGGTACTCTTATTATTGGAGAAAATCGGCAAAGATATTCAAGAGGTTCGAGAATATGTGAACCTTTTGACAGAGGTTTGTAAATAAATATGAATCTAATTACTACTCTATTTTACTAAAGGACGGACAGAGCAGTATCCATTACGCCAGTCAGATTTTGGCAGATCAAAATCATTTTATTGAAGAAGATGCCAAAATTGTTTCAACAATTGTAGACGCAGGTGGGGACTGCGAAAAACAAACAATAAATGTGAGTTGACCCTCACTTCTTTCTGACTTGTTCTTTATTAGAATCTAGAGACGCCTATGCACATGTGGTAGGTATAATTTATTATTAAATTAAAATAAATTATATTAAATTAAAATAAATCATATTAAATTAGGTACTTGTTTAATCTTTATTTTCTTAAATTAATTAACATTAATTTTAAAAATAAATACAAAAGAAAAATATTTTGATTTTTAAGCGCTCGTTCAGGAAATGAAGGCGTTCTTTTGGCGATGGTATTTTAATTAAAAGGCAGAGGATTTTTCTCCTTTCATAGGTAAACAAAATCGGGCCTGGATCGGTTCAGATAGTACAAAATAAAAAGTCAAAGGTTTTGTGCAAGTATTTTGTAGAATAATTACTCGTGATATCTCAGAATGGTTGGTCGCCTTTACTTGAAGCCTGCGCTCGTGGCCATGTGGGTGTTTCACGTATCCTTCTTCACCACCATGCCAGAATTGACGTTTTCGATGAATGTGGCAGAACGGTTGATTAACAATCTAATAAAATTTAATCACAAATGTAGGCATTGCATTTAGCAGCAGCAAATGGTCATATAGAGTTGACCAGACTTTTGTTGAAATATAAGGCGTTCGTTAACAGGTTAAGAATTAAATTAAATGATCTCAAAATAAACATAAAGCTTTAAGTAAAGCAAAAAATGGAGAAGCTCCATTACACTTAGGAGCACAGTATGGACATGCAAAGTTAGTAGCAATGCTTGTCCAGGTAGATTATTTACTTATCACGAATCATTCACTTTTGAGGAGCATGGAGCGAGCCTCGAGGCCATCACACTGAACAACCAAACAGCACTTCATTTTGCTGCCAAATTTGGGCAGTTAATCGTAGCACAGACGCTTTTAGCATTTGGAGCCAACCCCAACGCCAAGGATGATAAAGGGCAGACCCCATTGCATTTAGCAGCAGAGGTGCTTTTATTACTAAATTTTATACATCTTTAATATTGTCAGAATGACTATCCGGACGTGGTGAAATTGTTTCTGAAAATGAAACAGAACAATCATGCTGTTTTAACGGCAGTTGACCACAGTGGATTTACTTGCGCTCATATAGCTGCAATGAAAGGCAGTCTTGCAGTGGTTATTGTTAATCTAATAATTAAAATTATTTTAAATTTTTAGGTGAGAGAGTTGATGATGATTGACAAGGTCCAGTCATTTTTAAGGTTTATTGAATTGACTTTTTAGGCTATGGTTATACATGCTAAAACAAAAAATATTGGAAGCAACTACGCTGCACATGGCATCATCAGGAGGTCATTCTCGCATTGTAAAGATTCTTCTTGAGAACGGTGCTAGCCCTGATGATGAGAATGCCAATGGAATGACACCGCTTTGTCTAGCCGCATGGAATGGGCATGTACCAATTCTGGCTTGTTTTGATAAGAAATATTGGCGACGTTGCTCTAAAAAGGTAGAAATTTCCCTGATTTGTTATAATATTTAAACGCAGACGGGCTTGAACGCTTTTCATGTTGCAGCCTATAAGGGACATTCAGATTTTATAAATGAAATGATAAAGCATATACCAGCAAGCGTCAGATCTGAGCCACCTACCTTTAATCACTTCGTAGTCAAAGAATTTGCTACAGAGGTTAAGGACTCTTAGTTTTCACATAGATTTGAATTGTTTTTTAGTATGGATTCACTCCATTACATTTGGCTGCTCAAGCGGGTCATGACAGTATGTCTTACCAATAAATGAATTATAGAAATACAATATATTATCTTAGGTCTAGTCCGAATGCTGCTGAATCAGGGCGTGCAGGTCGATGCAGCTACTACAACAATGGTTTAATATAATCTATATAACTTTAAAGACATAGTAATTTACTTCTTATATCACAATAATCTCTTTTTCATTCAGAACATAATTCCACTCCATCTGGCAGCACAGCAAGGTTTTTAATGAATTCATATTTGTATTTATGAAAACTTGTTTAAGGTCATATTGCTGTAGTTGGGATGCTCTTATCTCGCAGTACTCAGCAGCAACATGCAAAGGACTGGCGAGGAAGTAGACTGATTTTTATTTAATAAAATTTAATTAATACCTTTGAGGAACACCTTTGCACTTGGCTTCGGTTAATGGAAAGAGAGGTCATAACATTTTTTGGCTTTGAGCAATTTAGTTTTCAGAGATGGTCTCCTTGCTCATCGCTCAAGGCTCCAATATAAATGTCATGGACCAAGTTAGTCAAATTTTAGATCCAATGTTTTGATATTTAAATAAGCTGGGCATGTTTTTAAATAAACATTTCGCCAGATAGAAAAAAAATTTTTTATTCTATTTAAAATTTTTTTATTTAAATTTTTCTAGAATGGATGGACATCGATGCATTACGCCACAAAAGCTGGTCATTTAGACGTGGTCAAGTTATTTGTAAACAGCTCGGCTGATGCTCAAGCCGAAACCAAAGATGGGAAAGTTCCTTTATGCTTTGCAGCAGCCAATAACCACGTTTTAATGTTCTCATTCAATTAACAATTTACTTATTTAGATAGAATGTTTGCATTTTCTGCTTAAACAAAAGCATGATACTCATCAACTTATGGAGGACAGAAAGGTATTATTTATAATCGTAATTCTCTAAATTAAAATTACTAGTTTATTTTTGATCTTATGGTCTGTGGTAAAGGGAATGAGAATCAACCGCTGCAGGAATTTATTCTTCAAAGTCCGGCACCCATTGATACAGCAGTGAAATTGTCTAGTCTTTATCGCGAAATGAGTGAGAAGGAGAAGGAAAGAGCCAAAGATCTAGTAAGACATTGTAATACTAGGATAAATGAGCAATTTTGCAGAGTAATGTGGCCATTTTTGCGGAAAATCTGGCAGTCGAACTACTTGGCATTTCAGCAGCTAAATATAATGCTGCGCTGTTGCTTAAAGCAAAAGATCATAGAGGGAGACCATTGTTGGATGTTCTTATAGAAAATGAACAGGCAATGAATTTTATTTATCTCGAGAAATTACTTGATAGTCTTCAGAAAGAAGTCGTTTCCTATGCTTCGGTTCAACGCTATCTGACGGAAATATGGTATGTTGCATTTTTCGCAATTGAAACCATTCAGAATTTGTAGGATGGGCGGAATTAACTGGTCCTTTGGGAAAACTTTGGCATTTACTTTCTTTGTACTGATTTGTCCTCCCGCGTGGTTCTACTTTTCGCTGCCATTGGACAGTCGGATTGGTCGTGCACCTTTTATAAAATTTGTTTGCCATATCGTTTCGCATATTTATTTTACTATTCTTCTGACTATCGTGGTTCTTAATATTACGCATAAAATGTATGAGGTGAGACCAAATCAACTTCTTTGCGAAATTTACCCCAATTTAAGGTTACCTCTGTAGTGCCTAATCCTGTTGAATGGATGCTCTTGTTATGGCTTTCTGGGAATCTAGTTTCAGAACTTTCAACAATAGGCGGTGGTTCAGGACTAGGCATTGTGAAGGTTAATTGTATAGAGAATTTTAAGATAAAGGGTTGTTTGAAGGTATTGATACTTGTATTAGCTGCAATTGCTATTGCTGTTCATATATTGGCGAGTTAAAATTTGTTTATTTAAATTATATAATTTAGGCCTTCTTACTGCCCGCCTTCTACTTAACACATCTGGATAGTGACGAAAAATTGCATTTTTCACGTACTTTTCTATATATGGTATTAGTTAAGGTCAAAATCTCGAGATAAAAATACCTCAAAAACAGAAGAATCAATTGCTCGCATTTGCTCTACTCTTCGCGTTCGTGGAGTTTCTTGATTTTCTAACAGTTCATCATCTATTTGGTCCTTGGGCAATTATTATTCGCGGTAACACTAAAAACATTAGCGTATAATTTCATTAGATTTGATGTACGACCTAACAAGATTTCTTGTCATTCTAATGCTTTTCGTTGCTGGATTTACGCTACACGTCACTTCAATTTTTCAGGTTTTATTTTATTTCACTTTCTTTCGTTATGTTTACTTCAGCCAGCTTACCAGCCAGTCGATGAGGATAGTGCTGAGTTGATGAGGTACGAGTTTGAATATTGTTTTAAGCGTACTTATTGTTAGTATTCAATTTCAGGCTCGCCTCGCCGGGACAAACACTAGAAATGCTATTTTTCTCGCTTTTTGGGCTTGTTGAACCAGATAGCATGTTCCTAGCTTATTTATTTAAAAATAATTAAATCAAAGGCCCCCACTTCATCTCGTCCCAGACTTTGCGAAAATCGTACTGAAGGTAAATTTTATTATAAATATATAATAATTAAAATTTAAAAATATAATTTAAAAATCACAAAGACGAAGTAATATTAGGTTATTGACTGGGAGTAGGAGATTTAAAGGAACTTATAAATCATAAATGAAAAAAATAAAGAATTTTAAAGGCAATTTTCGGCATATATATGATGGTAACACTAATTGTGCTGATCAACTTACTAATTGCAATGATGTCCGATACGTACCAGCGCATTCAGGCACAGTCAGATAAAGAATGGAAATTCGGGAGAGCAATTCTTATTCGCCAAATGAATAAACGATCAGGCACACCTTCACCAATCAATATGCTGACCAAATTTTACATCGTGATCAAAGTTGCTTATAGGAATAAACGTATGATTGTCGCTTTAGGACATAGGTCATTTATTACATATTTTTAAGTTCGATTTTGCACACAAAAGGCTCAGCTTGATCTTCGTTATGAAGAGAATATAGACGCTTTCTCGATGGACGGGCAACAGGTAATATGCTTTGATCTATTCTTACTATCCTTTCTTAGGGTCGCCAAAGTCCTACATACAAAGTTGGTACAGAAGATGCCGAGCGCGGTTTGTCTTTATTTATTAGTATTAATATTTTCTTCAGTCTTGACAAGTGAAAATAGAAAAACACGAGACTTGAACCTAGATACCGTGGTTGATTGGAGTGAGATTGTGGGCATTTATTACCAAGTATTTTATTTAGACATTATTTTTATAAGTTCATCTAAAGATGACTGGAAAATTGAACCCACACAAAGGGCATGAGGAGAATACAACCATCACGAATGAGCAGCTCAAGGAAATTACTAACAAAATCGGTTAGTAAACAATAAACCAAACCCAAAAACATGATTATAAAACGATGTTTAAATTTGGCGTCTATATTTCGACCAATCCTTCGGAACATATCTTATACATTTAGGATCTATTCTCAGCTGTCGTTTTTCGACGGATTTCCTTAATATTATAGGTTTTAAAAGTCTATAAAGTAAAATAAATTACTGATAAGCCTCTATCATTTCGTAAGTAAGAGTCAGCACATATTCCCCTCGAAAATAATTGTTGATTTCGTAAAACTAAAAATATATGCGTGCTGCATAAATAAGTTATCGCTTACCTCAAGTGTTTGCAAAATGTCCTCCTTACGAATGCTAGTTAGTTCACATAAATCCATGATTGAAATAGAAACCTGAGTATCCTAAAGCCTCCTGTTATTGTTTATTAGATATTTGTTAGTCTACTTGCCTCTTCCTCCTCGCCATTTTCTCCCTGTGAAGGAATTGGATCTCCCTGATCTCTTACAATATTCAAAATGGTTTCCATTATTGTTTGGAACCAATAACTGCGATAAGAAAGCTGAAATGTATTTTATTATATTTACGCATATTATAAATAACATACAAATCCGAGGTCAGAAAGCGGCTTTTCTA
Organism: Meloidogyne hapla; assembly: GCA_000172435.1. Taxonomy (NCBI): domain Eukaryota; kingdom Metazoa; phylum Nematoda; class Chromadorea; order Rhabditida; family Meloidogynidae; genus Meloidogyne; species Meloidogyne hapla. Next base: position 4,852 of record ABLG01000111.1, on the reverse strand, counting down.
AAATAAAATGAAAAATAGTCAAATTGAATTTACCTGGAGATCCTGTTTTCCCATCAATCTTCGATAACTCATAGCTGAACTCAATCAAAAGTCGACCATATCCACGCTTTTGGAAAGGCGGAAGTACTAGAATACATGCAACATTGTATTCATCAGCTGATTCCTTCTCCTTTAGAAACTTCCATATTAAAATTTTTAGAAAAAAAACCTTCGAAAAATATCCAACCATTCGAAACCCCTTCTGGTCATATTCTGTCAATACGTAAAAAAGAAAAGGATCAGTGTCATAATAAAGCGTTTTATGATCCAAAAATAATTTGGCGAGAAGACAAAGATTTTGTGCGTAAATCTGCAAATAGAATATTTCTTTCACATTTCAAGCATATTTTCAATTTTTTATTTACTCTCGAAAAATACATGACTACTTATTTTTCTCGAAAATTAATAAATTCTAAACCTTGTTCTTTCTGCCATCGATCTCAAAGAAAGAAATAGTACCATTCCTGTATATTTCATTACCAGGTGGGTGAAAAAGATTACATTTCGTCTTGAGAAAAAATAAATTGATATAATTAAATATTGTAAAACTCACTACATGACGTGCTAAAGAACTTCTACTTTTTGTATATGTTAGACAAAATTCACACAAATAAATACATGGAAGCTGTGTTAACTCCTTCGGGTATGGAGAAAAATACCAAGGTTGAATTATATTTCGACCAAGTTCTATCAACTCCACATTTCTTATGCGCGTAAGAACATCCTCACTATGTCCCTTTTTTGACATAGAACCACGCAAACTTGGTGCTATTAAAAGTAAATTTTATTATAATAAACTTATTATTAATTTGTAAACCTGGCGGAGGAGTATATGAGTTGATTCCATTGCTAACGCTTGGTTTTGAGTGTTCTGAAGAAATGTGAGTAAAATCTGCATCTACATAACGAATAGCAGCAGAACCAGAACCACCATGGTGCCTTCGCTTACGACTCCCTGTGATTGAGCGAGCAGGAGAACGAAACAATTCAAGCTGTTTTTCAGGGGTAGAACCTCTTGAGCTCAAATATATATAAAAAATTATCATGTAATTGTTGCAAACCAAACTAACCTTTGTTCATCGCTAACGGAGAAACTCGATTGTTGCTGCTCAATTTGCTGCAAATCGCAAATAGATGGGGATGATGTGAAGGACTGTGTGGAAACGGATTTTCGCACGCGTTGTGGTACCCTGACTGTCCTATTTTTAATAATAACGGTATATTTTATTGTTAGATATTTTATATACCTAAGGTCAAGACGATCCTCTTCAACCCATTCATCTTAAGAATAAAAGATCTTTTTAGTAGAAAGTATTTTAATAAATAATAATAAAACAGTCCAACCAAGTCTGCGGTTACAATCCAAGTAGTGGACATAAAAGCTCCACCTGCCATCGAGGCCCTTCCTCTTAGAAATAACTTCCGCATCAGCTAAAAATAAAAAATTCAACGGTTGACTTAAAAAGCTCCAAAAAAACAATAAGGCTGAAACTTGCTCATTGTTTGTCCATTGCTCGTCATTGAAACTTTCAACCGGCAACCCTCATAAAGTGCCTCGACATTCCACCTCTTCCCACCAACAAGCTGCTCTGAATTATTGTTGATGTAAGTTGTTTGGCTATTCATTAAATTTCCTTGTTCATCAACAGCTCTTATCCCAGCAGTAGAAGGGTCGCAAACCATTTCTTCTATGAAAAATTATTTCCGAAAGGATGCTAAAATCTCACAGTCTTGGTAACAGTATTTATTACAAATATATAATATAAGCATAATAGAAAAGCAATGAACCGCAAATAGCGGAATTTTTAAGCAAAAATGAAAACAATTATTCCCTTTATTACTGAGGTGGTGGCAAATCAGTTGAACGAGTATTTTTCTTGATAATTCCTTTCTTCCTTTCGTCAAATTTCCATTTTTGCCAATTCTTTTGTCGCCTTTTCCGCGCCGTCGGGAGCTCGAAGAGTTTGGAAGTCTTGGTGAAGCTTGTTCAGAATTTGAGTAAACTGTGGAATAGCTCCAATGGAGAGAGCAATAGTGTTACGAACTCCAACGGATGGTTTAAGCTACAATAAACATATTAGAAATAATAAACTAATCATATGAACCTCCGTGATCTTCAAAAAATCTCCGCGAGAGTTATGCCCAGGATCGAAGAAAAAGTTTTTCCCGTCGGTTCGGAAGTTGTGAGAAGGAGGAAGGTCGGTGTTTTCTTCTAAATTTAATTATTATTAATGAATTGAAAAAAGAAGTCTGAAAGAATACCGATATAACCTTCTCCAAACTCATCAATAATTTCTTTAAGTGCATCACGGAATTGGCTGATGCCTTGTAGTGGCAATGCAACTGAATTCCTATTGCCAGTTTGAATATCGAATTGAGTAACGCGGAGAAATATGCCGCGGAGATTTTCGCGTAAATCTAAATATAGTTTGTACTCAAATTAAAAAATTGAAACAATAAACGAATCATAATTCATTTAAAACATTTATTTTAAAATATTGTTCAACTTAACTATATAAATATTACCAATATAATAACGACGTCTGTCGTTTATAATGGTCTCGGTATGGATAACTCCACCAGTGTTGTCTTTTCCTTCAGTCGTATCTTCTGAATTTAAAAAGAATATTATAAATGCACAGAACCTACTAGGTACGCAAGCTGTATGCCCATCCTTCTCCAATTTATCCAGAATATCCTTGAGATTCTTGCAAACGAGCATTGTCATAAAAAGACGATTTTTGCGACCGCTCAATGCAACCTGGGGGGATTGTATGAGTATTAAAAGTTTTTTTCGTTTAGACTTCGTTTCAAACCCCTTCCCCCATTCTGAGGTAGAAATAAATTAAAAATAATGATAAAAAAACCTCAGCCAACTTGACAAAACGTCCTCGATTATTTTGCTTCAAGTCGAGATAGAAGCGCTTCGATTGAATCATGAAAGACTTACTCGCAATCTCCTCTCCTTGTCTTCCACCAGCATCAGCACGTACGACGCCATTTCGATCACCTTTTACTGAACCACTCGATGAAGACATTTCTCAATATAGATGGTATCCCTTTTACAATAACTGACAATCCCTAAATTATAAGTATTTAGAAAACATAATTAAAAGAAATTAATGACAGGATTAAAGATAACTTTCACAAGACTAATCAGACAGAGACCCTAGAAATAGTTAAACAAAATGTTTCTGTATCTGTCTTGTCCTAACTATCTTTCGTTCTGACTTTTTGAGTAGGAAATCAAAAAGAGCGATTGAGTCTAGCTAGGCTTCTTTGATCATTTCGTTATTTCGTATCAAAAGCAGTTGCTGAGCTGAACAATGACAGGACTCTAATGTTCCAACAATGGCGGAAGAAATAAAGAAAAATGGCGACTGTTCACTCAGCAAGTGCAAATGTTTGGGATATTTGGAAAAACATTTTAAATGGAATAATCGCCCGTTAAAGACTATACATATTTTCAAAAAATTAGTTTTATCTAACAATAAATAATCGATATTCAAAATATAAACCATAAACTAGGAATCGTTAAAGATAACAAAATCAGGTATCCATTCAGACTCCAAAGCAATAATATTTTGTAAAACCTTCTTTTCCGAAATTTGAACAATCTCTTGATAGAGCACAAAATCAGGCTGTTCTTTGAAAAGCATAGATCCAGGATCGAGAAATACAACCTCCTAAAATAGTATATTACTAAAACTCCTCTTTCTAAAAAACCTCGAGCATCTGCGTTTTGTATGAACCTTTTGCTGCATTCACTTCAGATACTCTTTTGGCAATCTTCTCCGGGAAACATTCAATCATAATTTTTCTTTAAATATAAGGATTTAGGAAAAAGTTAAATTTTAGAATACCTTAATTCTCTAAATTGAGCTTGTTCAGGAGGACGCATTTTGAATCTATCGTCGAGCTTGTTTTGCAACGAACTTGATGTGTTTATTATTGAAACTAGTTGTTTCCGCAATTTGTTTATTTCATCAAAGGCTTTAGGACGAAGTCCAAGCGAGTAAAGCACTTTAGGATTTTCCTAAAAAAATTTATAACCCAGTGTTTTTTTAAATTTTCACAGATTATTTTTCAATAAAATAAACTAACCTCTTCGTAGTCAGCAGCGCCAATAACATTAAGCAAAACAGTATGGTCGCCAAATAATTTGGCTTCACCAAATGAGCACCAAAGCTTCCTCTGCTTGAGAATCTCTTCCATCCTTTTCTGAGTATCTTCCACTGTGGCCTCTCTGATAACCGATACAGGAATCAAAGGCTCCCGAACTGATAAGGCTGATACTAAAGTGATTGTATAAGGGAGAAGGCCTTCATGAAAAGACATTATAATCATTTTAGCAAAGGCAGGTGCCAAAGGTAATTGAACTAGACTGTAACCAAGAGGAGTTATTTGGCCCAAATCATCCTATAAAAATAAATTCCAAAAATTACAGACATAGAAAAGCATGCCTTATTTTTATGTGTAATTGCACCTAATCGCACTAACTGATTTTCTGCATGAGATATTTGATCCGGTCTTGGCGGAGTCGGGAATGGAAAATTGTTCAGTTTAGCGAAGCCCATACACTTTAGAAAAAGAACAAGCTGTTCAATAGGTTTATTCAAGATTTCAGGTGTAGAAAAGTTCGGCATGTCCTCAAAAACTGCTGACGAGTAGAGTCTTAAAAATGAGATGAAGAATGTTAACGAATATGAATACTACCTGAATGTATACCCTGACATAACTCTTCCTGCTCGTCCAGAACGCTGATTGGCAGAGGCCTTTGAACACCAATCAACAACAAAACGTGACACGCCTG
>ABLG01000112.1:0-32192 GCA_000172435.1 Meloidogyne hapla | reverse complement strand
AGTAATAAAAGTTTAATAAAAATAAAAACCTTCAAAAGTATATCATGATGATCGCCAATAATTGAAATGCCGCCACTACATTGGTCTTTATCAGCTTTCTTCTCATCTTTAGTTGAATTTTCGCCTGAAATCTGAGCCAAAATTGGTCGTAGATGTTGTTCAGAGTTGAACTCGAATTTGTGTGGTTCCTTATCCAAATGAATTGCCTAAATGATTGACTTTAAAATTTCTTAAATAAAAAAAACCAGGTTTGGAATATGGAGAACTGGCCTTCCAAAATCAATAAGTTTGTGCAAGATTTCGCCTTGAGAACCTCTAAAGAGCACTTGTCCGGCAATGCTGAGATCGCGATCAAACCATGACCTCCAAACACCTCCGCCATAAGGGGAAACACCAACCTATGCGAGAAAAAATTTCATCAATTGATAAAATATTCTAACCTGTAAAAACTGTTCTGAAGTTCTTTTTGAAATTGGTTTCACACGTAAACAAGGACTAAAATTAATATATGTAATAAAAAATAGTAAAAATCAAAAACCTATCGGTGTGAGCAACAACTATTGAATAGCCAGTATTTGTAGGATTGAAAGCCCCACCAATTGCAAAAGCAAAAATTGATGATTCGTTTCTAAAATTTGAGTTATTTAAAGAATTAATTAACCGCTACTTTTTTATGTAAAATTTTCCTTTAGGCTGTACTTTAAATCTTTGGTTCTCGAATAGCTCCACAAACCCGGAAGACTTCAAAATCGACTCACATGACTCAACAGCTGGAAATTTGAAAAAAATTATAATATATTTATATTAAAATTACCATGAAATGGTGTTACTGACTTGTTTAAAAACGATAGAAAAGAAAGCGCAGACGTTCTAATTTGTTGTTTTACATCTTTAGAAATTGCTTTTCCGACTGACGACATTTTAAATTTAATTTTAGGGATAGCAAACTTAAAAAATTGTAAAAACAATCAGTTTTTACAAAAAATTATAATCACTTCACAGCGGGTCCAGCCCGTTGACGCACGCGTCAAAATAAGCTAACTCTTTTCCTTAGACATTATGCCAACATTTAAATCAAACGGTTATTTACTCTCTTTATTTTACATTCTCTCTCGCATGCCTCACTTTCATAAATATTAGGAAAAGGGTCAGAAAGAGAAAAGTTATAAAATGGTCAGTCACTAGGAATGAGGAAAAATAAAATGGTCAGTCTGTATTAACTTCATGAAAAGTGTATGAAAATTTTCAAAATTTTTTTTATAGAATCTTAAAAGAATTATCTATGAAATGATGGGTACAGATTTTTGAAAAATGGGGATAGTTTTTGAAATATAGGATTTTAAAGTTTTAATCTCGGATTGGAAAAGAAAGAGTATGCAAAAGAGAGAGGGACATTTAGAGAACGAAAGAAAAGAAAAAATAGTAAAGAAGTAGTTTTGACGCGTGCGTCAACGGGCTGGACCCGCTGTGTCACTTTCCTCTAACTCCCTCTCTTCATCTCTCATATATGTACTTTTCTGACAACTTTTGGTGCCGTCTTTGAGAGCCGAATTTGCGATATACCATAAACATATATTACACATTTTTAAAAAATCTTTATTGAATTAGAATTTAAACTATTCTGTTTGCTTTTTTAGTAAAAAATATATTAAATTTTACAATCAAAACAATTTTAACGTAAAATACATTAAATTTGTGCCTTTAATTTCCAGTTTAATTGTAAAAATTTTGTTTAAAAGAGTGAAAACATCAAGAGGAAAGGAAGTTGGAATTGAAAAAATAAAACGTAGAAGAGGTGTCTGAGGAGATGGGTTGATTACTTTTAATTTTACACGGTCCCGTGCAAATTGAAAAATTTTGTAGGTGTTAGATAACGGGAAAAAGGTGAGGAAAAATAAATTCACACAAAAGTACTGGCCAATTCAAGCATTTCAATTTGCGTCTTTCATCTTCTCTAAACTTGCCATTACCTCAAATTTTTGTAAAATTTCTAACAAATAAATGTTATTTTTATTTATAATTTTTATTTTGATTATTTATCCCTTCTTTGATCCTTTGGTGACAGCACAAACACTAAAAAGGACAGGTATAAATGGATAAAAATATTTAAACGAAAAATATTTCATTTTTAGCACCTGCTGTCCACATAGCACCCCCTCCTGTTGTTCAAAGATTTTCAAATCCGCTGCCGGCTTCACGCGCAGACCGTGCTCCTATGGTTCATCCACCATCTATTCGACCACCTAAAGGAGTTGCTTTGACACTTAACAGAGCGAAATTAAAGGATTTCATGAGAATTGGAAGGGAAATAATTCGACAAAGAAGATTGTTAGCTAAAGCTAAACACTGACAATAAAAGAATACTTAAATGTAATAATGATGAGAATAAAATTTATACTAGAAATTGAATGATATTTTTCTTTCGGATCACTAAATATTAAATCAAGTTTTATTTAACTAATCCAGTCCAGCCCATAAAAGTATGTTGCCTAGCAACAAAAATTTATTAAAAAATGTTTTAAAATATACTAAAATATAACTTAATATAACTTTTTTCATTATTCAATGAAAAAACAACAGAAGATTCCTAATAGCAGTCAAAGGTAAAGAGAATTATGTAAAACAATACTTATCTATTTTTTGTTTTTATAGAAAAACTGTTGGTGAATCAAATAAAAAGGAGCAATTAGTTAATCAAAATAAGATTGGAGAAAAAAGTATTAAATTAATTAAAGATGAGCGAAATAATAGAAGACAATCAGAAGCACCAGCAGCATTGAAGAATAAATTGAAGGAAGATGAGAGGGAAGGAAGAAAAAACTATAAACAAGAAAAAGAGAAGAAAGAACATAAAAGGAATATTGAAGAAGAAATAAGAAAAACAAAGGATATCCGGGATAATCCAAAAGCTAAAGAAAAATTGAATAAAAAGAAAGAAGAGGAAAACGAATATGAAGACGATTTTGAAGATTATGAAAGTGATTTTGAAGAGGATCTGGATGAGAATGAAGAAGCAAAAAATGCGCGTTTAGAAGAGGATAAGGAGGAAGAATCGATTCTGCGCAAAAAGCTAACAGGAAATAATAGAATAAATATTATTGAAAGTGAAAGAATCAACAGAATAAAAGTGGATAAAGAGGATATTAATAAAGAAAGGGAATTTCTACATCAAAAGGAAATTGTAGAAACACAGGAAGATAGAGGATTTATCGAACCTAAAATAGAAACTGAAAAAAATAACCAAGAGTGGTTTGCAGATTATTTTAAAGAAGTTACGGGACAAAATTTACATAGAAGACAAGTTGATCTATATTTAAAATTTTAATTAAAATATATTTTAATTAAAAAGGTATTTACCCAGACTGAGGGACCGGAATTAAATGCTTACAGTCAAACTGAATTTATAGAAAATGAAACAGTGGAGACTCAGACAGGAAAATATATTAAAGCATGCAATTCCCAGAAATCAGAAAATAGGCAAAATGCTGGGTTGGCCCGTTTTGTTGGAGAGGCTGGCCAGGTTTTTTTTATTGAAAATTAATTTATTCCAAATTTATTTAGCTTATGATTGGACTTCTTCAACAATCAACTTCTTCAAACTTTGAAAAAATCTCTTCTGTATTTAGTTCTAGAACATTAAGTTTGTCTTTAAATTCAATTTTGACAGAGAATTCTACAGGTATTTCAAAAAATTTAAATGTTTTGTAATTAATTTTAAAGAAAACAGGATATCGGCAATTGCTTATAAGGTTCTTTTGATGTATTTTATTTAATTCATTAAATCCTATTAAGAATCCACAGACAATCTGTATCTGCATTTATGTGGCAGAATCAATTGGTAATACATTTACTTTCTCTTAACAGAATTTTTAAGATCCTATGCAAAATAAGAAGAGTTTCATCGCAGAATTTGACATTGAATCAACAAATCAAGAGATTGGAAGGTTTTTGCAAAAGTTTGTAGTTGAATAAAGAAAGTTTTTAAAGGCTTATTTGCTGCGATCAAGAAATTGCCTTTCTTCGCTATTCCCCAGACAATTCTGTACTTTTTGGAGCATTGGTATGCAATATATTATTTTATTACTATTTTTATATTAAAAAAAAAGAAATTTAGAAAGATGGAAGTTTAATTGCCTGGGATTTGATAAAATGGAGATCTTCAATTGGTTGGGAAAATATTATAGTGAATGGAATTTTAACACCAATAATGAATTCAAACTTTATTTTTTGTCCACTTTCTGAGGAACAATGGAAAAGAAATAGTAATTCAAACTGGGCTGACTTTCGAATTATAGGAATTGAAGTGACAAACAATGTTGGATCAAGGCAAAAACTGGTATAATCCTAAGATTTAATCTCAATATTTTAAGTGTATTGGCCAGAATATTTTCACTATATGAATCGGGACTACTTCGAGTATTACATAGTTTGGCAAAAAATGACGGAATTAATGAGAATAACAGAGAAGGTGCAGGTAATGGAAAGATAGAATTTGTGGCTGTTTCCTCTATACAATGTTTTAGACACAATGATAGAAATAAAAACTATTTAGATGGTTTTTATAATTTAACTTAAAAAACCAATCCCTAACTACTTTAAGAGTTTGCTACTTCATTGGCCATTTCTGAAAATAACGAAGGAGCAGTTAAAAGAGTTGAATGTTTTGTTGGAACATCTAAAGGAAGAATTATTCGTTTAGATCCAACAAATATTAAAACAAGTAAATTCTATTACTATAGTTCTCAAGTTTCACAAGGATATGGATCTGAAATAACAAATATTAAATTTTCCCAATCAGAATCTTATCAGATTTTTGCGGTAATTTTAATTAAACTAAAGAAAATATAAATATTTATAGTGTACATCAAATGACCAGAAAATATTTATTTTTAATTATAATGAATCGGAACCAATCAAATTCCTTTCTCTATCGAGGTCAACAAGTATAAGGCAAAGATTAATGTCATCAACACTTTTTGAATGGTCCCCAATGTATTTTTATGAATAATTTTTTAAATTTATTAAACTATTCTATAAAGTGATGAAAATGTTTTTTACTCAATTAATTCTGGGGAAAAAATAATTATTTGGAAAAGTAATGATGAAATGCGGAAAACTAATCTAATGGACACTTACGACTTTTACCAACAATCTAGAAAAAGGATACAGTTCAGTACAATATGGAAGAACCGTTCCGGAAATGCTTTTATGGTCTAATTTAATCTAAATGAAAAAAAATATTTTTCTCATTTAAAGGCATTTGGTCTATCGAACGGCGAAGTGCAGGTGCATTTGCTAAATAAAAAGTTTGTTGTTTAATTTTTTAAATTGGCGCTAGTCCTCAATTTAATTTTTTCTCAAGACAAGAATAAAGATATTTATTGAAGATTTATGTAATAGTATATATTTAAATGATTTAAAAAACCACTAGATAAAATTATTAAAAAATTAATCAAATTTTATACAATCTAAATTTGCCATGTTTCAATTAAATGTTAAGAAAATCATTAGAAAATGCAATAAAGGTTTTATGAATAGCTGAACAGAAATGAAATAGGAAAAAGCTCTTTGTGAAAAGAAGGTTAACATCTACGCAAGTGAAATTTAAGACATTCTTACTAAAAAATAAAATGCGCAGAAATTTAATAAAAAACCATGACTTTGGCAGAGTAAAAACATAAAAATGGTAAAAGGGAGGAAAAGAGAAAAGGAAGTTAAAGACGGCTGATCGCTCGCCTTCATCTATCCGTGATGCCGACCCGTATAAGAAGAAGAGAGGTTGCTAACTAGAAATGTTTTTAAATTTAAAATTTTATAATAAAAAAAAGTAAAACCTTCATAAGTTGATCTGTTCTATGCCTAATCGCTCAGGGATATTAGTAGATTGAGTAAAATTCATCTAATTGTTGTCTCCTATATCCTTTCCTATTTCTTTGTCTTTTGCTTTTATTTGTTCTTGAAGAGCATTCATTAAAACTTTCTCTTCCAAAAATGTATCCCTGAGATATTCAAGACCTCCTGTTGCAAAGCCTTGCTTTAGAAGGATTTGATCTAAGGAATGCCAGCATAGTCGGTTGGTGAGAATTGCCCTATAAAATAAATTAATGTGAAAAATATTATAAAACATTCCCTTACTCGTGTGTGGTTTGAAGTTCAGGCAATAAATCAGCCAAATACCTTTAAAAGTATTAAAAATAATAAAAAGCGAAATATAATAGATTTACTTAAAAACTGGCAGTGCCACCTGCAAAAATAATTAAAATTAAAAAATATTTTCATTTAATTCACTCACCGTGTCCATAAATTCAATTTGGATTTTTGGAACACATGCCTGGTTAAAAAATTGTTGAATTAAAAAAATATTTTTTTAGAAAACCCTATCTCTGTCCATCATTGCTAGTGGTCTGTTGCCCATTTGTTTTTCTAAGTCTCCCTGTGAGAAAAATTCCTAGAAATGAATAATATAAATATTAAATATATATTGTTAAGTTTGCCTTGTAAATATTTTCTGCAATAGCTTTTGAATGATGAAAATCTTTTGTCTGATCGGAAAGATCAGAAGCGGTCATAAGTAAACACATAAATAAATAACGGTGCTCAGCATTGCCATTTTCAAATCCATCTATTCAAAAAATGGATGATTAAAAATTTAACTTTAATAGATTGGTTACTTTCAGCCATCTGCTTTATGCGATCCTGAAAATTCGAAATAATTAATTTTTCTTTAAATGTTTTTTACATTACCACTTTCCGAAGATGAGCAGCAATATCAGTAGCAAGTATAACTTCTCTAATACAATCAAGAACATCTAAATATTGTTGTCTATTTAATTGCTCAAAAATATTGCATTCATCCATTCCTAGTATTGTAACAGTTTGTGCAAAGTGATGCCTTTCAAGAACAGAGCCTTCAGAACTATATAATTGAGCTAATGGAGTTTTAGATTGTAACTGAAAAGCATTGGTGGTCCCTCGATGATCTATTAGAATAAAAAAAGTTCAAGATATAAGAAATACATTAAAACCTATATCATGACAAAGACAAGCGACCAACAATCCAAAACGTTCCAACTCGCCTATAGCCTCACGCACTGTATCCATTCGTAGCAATAAATAACAAAAGTGTGAAACAGCAAAAGCGTGACTCCAATTATGGTAAGGAACATCTCGATAACCTTTCAATAAAAAGTTGAAAATTAATTTAAACAATTATACCTTTTTGCACCATAAGCAGAAACCGTGCCAAAGTCCGCCGACGCAAGCGAAAACGTTCAATAAATCCCAAGTCCTAATATTTGAATTAAATAATTTTTTGTCTATTTGATTACTCTAAAAATAGCCAATGATGCCTCCACATAAATATCACCAGATCCGATAGATCGAGGAATGAAATTAAGTTTGTCAAATTCTGGGTGAAAGGAAAGTGGTGGTGGAATATCTCTAACAGTCTTAAAATAATTATTTAAAAAAGATCAAACAAAATATTTAATTTACAAGCCGAAGAATGTCTTCTGGCGCAATGGATAGAGTCGATCCTTGAACCAACAATTCTGCAGCCATATGTGAACGTCTATGTGCTTCTTGCAATTTACGGTATAACAAACACTGGACCAAAGAAAAAACAATTTTAAATTTTAAAAAAGTTACATGTGAAAGGCTAATAGCACAGTAGACAGCAAACTAAAATTTATAATTGTTTTAATGCAAATATTATTTAACTAACTGTAGCAGCAATTTGTTCATCATATCGTGTAAAAGTATCTCGACCAATTTTATTGCAAAGTTCAGCCACACCGACAAGATTTCCTAAAAAGAAAATTCAAAGAAACTCGCAAAATTTAGAATACCTGTCGAATCTTTAATAGGAAAGCATAAGATGTTTCTTGTCAGAAAACCTGTACGTTCATCAACTTTTGGATAGAAAAATGGATGACTAAAATAAATAAAAGAATAATTTTTAACAATTTGATCATAATACTTATAAACATCTGTTACATTCATCATCTGTCCTGTACTAGCCACATGTCCAACAATGCCTTGATTTAGAGGCATCCGAATTTCAGTTAGATATTCTTCGGAAGTGCCATTCTTTTCGAAAACCTCAGCTACCAATTCGGAGTGTTCTTTATCCAATAGAAAAAGAGAACAACTGAAAATAGTAAGCTTTGTGGAGTATAAAATGTGCGGAAACACTGATTGATATTAAACTTGAAATTATTTACATTTCTGCATGGACCAGCGCTTTGGCTTCCTAAAAAGAATTTTAAAAAATTCTAATAAAAGCTTAAAATTACCTTTGTGATATTGCGAACAAGCAAGTGCATGTCTTCTGAACAATAGAAACTTATTAGATATCTTTTATAAAAATTTTTGAAATTTAATAATTATTAAAGTTTAATGGCTATAAGTTGAAATGGAATCCTAAAGAATCCAGAAAAGTTAAAAATAATCTGGAAAATAAGGAAGAACTATATTTTATTGCTTACTCACGCAGACTAGAAAAGACATTTTGGGTCATGCTCAGGAAAACTTGTGATTGTTGAGCTAACCGACGCTGCTCCTCAATGTTGTGCTGTTTGAGAAAAATATTAATTAAAAACAACAATAATTCTAAACCATGAGAGTCATCAATGTGCCAAGCATTCCCAAATGAGGTCCAAGCAATTTAAGTTCGGCCAATCTATCCTGCTCAGAATTATGTGCCAATACAAGACCGGCATTGAATCCTGAATTTGATCGAAGACCAACCAATGAGAAACAGGCTTGCAACATGGGTAAATCATTTCCAATTTTATTATTAAGTATGTTGTTAAGCATTTCAAGTAAGGGATTGAGAGAAGAGCGAATGGACTAAATTTAATTTTTTTAAATATTTCGGCAATTAAAAAATTTAAAACAAAGCCACTTTCTCATAAATTTCCGCTTCCCATAACTTAAATTTATGCCAATATATGACGACCTCAAATCACAGTAAAAGTCTTTGCCACTTTTTTTGCCGTCCCTGTTTAGTTTTCAATTACGCAACCGCCTTTCTCTGGTTCCTCTTTAACTTTCTTTTATCCCCCTCTGAATGTTGATGCCGAAAACGGATGAGGACTAACCAAAAAATCCTTTATGCAGTGCCGTCATTCGTCGTAACACTCATCATAATAATCATTACTTAGGTGCCGCCTAATGTCCTCATCATTACTTGTACCCCAATATAGACTTCCAAGCTTACCATTTGCTCTTATCTACTTTCGTCCAAACTAGCCTGTCTTTTTACAGTTCTTTTCTTCAAATAATTTTTGACTCATTAAATTAAAATATCGTTTAGTGCTACAATAAATTTTTTTAGAATTTAGTGCCAATCATCGAAGTGCAATTACATTGCCTGAGGCAAATTACAAAAAGAGAAACGACATACATTTATTCTCAGGAGAGAAAGGGAGAATAACTCTTAGCGGAGCAGGTCAAATCCAATCAAAAATATTTTTCTAATTTAGGGTGCTTGCTCTTTCCCTTTCGTTATCACTTTTCATGATGATCTCCGGCTCAGCATATGCTCATAAATCCTGGTTCCCTGATTCTGGATCGTTGTACGCGTCTCCATCCTCTGCACAATCCTCATCCTTTGCTTCGACTCAGCCAAGTCCAGCGATGATGGCACTCAAACCGGAGGTTATAGAAAAGCCTTTTATTTAGAAAAATCAGTACTTATTCTAATTTTAAAATTTAAGTCCAAGATGATATCTCCGCAATATGCTACATCAAGTATACCAACATTAGTCACCCAATCGTTTCAACACCAGAAGCTGGAAAAGTTCGTACAGTCAGCTTTATGTGCAGCATCGGGAGGTGGTGGCATAGAGAGGATAAGGCCAGCAAAAAGAAGGCCTAGACCAGTTCCCGAAGAAAAGAAGGACGAAGTTAAAATCAAAAATATTTTGCTTCAACTCTTTTTTTATTTTCAGGCCTACAAAGAGAGAAGACGGAAAAACAATGATTCAGCTCGTAGAAGGTTTCAATTAAAAAACAGCTTGAAAACATTTAGCTTTTATTATATTTTATTCTAAGTCGAGAACAACGCCGACGTAAGGAAGATGAAATTCAGCAAAGAAACAACGAACTAGAGAGGGAAAATGCTCGTTTGAGACAGGAAATAAACATATTGAGATTTGAAGTATTACAATTGAGACAATATTGTTATGGAATCGTAGGAGGCAATGTTGGTGAAACAATTAATGATGCAAGAATTATTTGAAATTGGAAACTCATCCTAGTTTGTGAGGAAGTACGAGGAAATTCTAAACCGATCTTTTTTATTTTTTGTATTAAATGATCACAAGAAAGGTTTCAAAGGTCAAGTAAGAATTTTTTTCAAGAAAAAGATCGATCATGAGAATACAGACTTAAACCTTACTTGGATTTTAAGATCCATATCCTAAAGATGGGATAAAATTTTCAAAAAATTAAAACAAATATTGTCTAAACTGGATATTTACAAAACCTATGAGTTAGTTTATAAAATTTTTCCACCTCCTCCAAGTGTTCAACACGTGCAAGAACAGGATCTAATTGTATGCAATTAGCATAAGTACCGGCTCCTATCTCTTCTTTTCGATCTTCGTACTTAATGTTGTTTTTGTCATTATTATCGGAATGTTTTGCGGCAGCCCTTAGAAGAGTAAAAAGAAATTCAGCATCACCCTAAACAAAGATGATAATTTTAAACGTAAGATAATTAGCTAACGCATTGTAAAGGTACTCCTAATAATTGATCACCGCAAACTTGGCAATAAGTACTATTTTGCTCTTGTGAACTGAGTAGTAGAGCAGAGCCACCTATTCGACATTGACGCTTGATCTGTAAAAAAGGGATCAATTCGAAAAATACGAAAAACCTACCCAGTCATTAAGTGCAAGTTGGAATTGTAAGAGATCAGGATGCAAGGCAGCCATGTCTGTTAAAAATATATGCATAAATTTGTTATTTTAAGCGTATGAACAAATTTTATTTATTTAGAAGTAAATTAGGAATAACCCTGATAGAATTCGCCAGATTTTGGTCTCACAAACGATGTCATTTCTGTCCGCCCATCAGCCGTCCATCTTAATTGAACGGGAAAAGGTAATGGCGGATTCTGAACCATCCCAGGAACAGAATTCAGAGGATAATTTAAAGGAGTTGATAGCCATTGATCAGAAGCAAAGGGAAGTTGAGGAGAATGCTCAGAATATGAGGAAACAGCAAGTTCTTTTGAATTGCAGCATGGAACACTTGGAAATTTTGGTGCAAATGGTGTAAGTGCAACAACCGATTCTGCATTCGGAAGATCAACTGAGCCTTGAGCATTCATTCGACGGCGTATCTTGACAGTCGGAACACCATGAGGTACGGAACTATCTCGAATTTCGTGCGGTAAGAGTAATGGACCCAAGCAGAAGCGTGAAGCAAAATCTTCTCCAAAAAGTTTGGCAACACTTTCTGGATCTTTATGGCCCTAGAAGTTAATTTAAAGGTAGATGTGAATTATTTCTTATTGCAAACCATTCCGCTAATTCTAAGATCCTCTTCAGTAAGTGGGGGCATTAACGAAGCTTTCCTAAGTTTATGACATTCACGTATAACAGGTCCATTAGTGTTCTGTCCACTTATTGTTTCTACCTGCCCAGCAAAATCGGCCTGAGTACAGGGATCATGCATAAAGTTGGGAAAAGATAAGGCTTCTTTTCGAAGATTGTTCGTGTTTTCTAATGAAATAGCCGGAGATGCAGGTTCTTGAATAGTTGAACCTTTCGGTGTGTTGATTGACAGTTGAGTGATGAATTGATCGGCCATTTTTTTTGTGAAGGTGCTGATGAGGACGACAAATCAAAGAAAAGGGAAGAAAGTTTTTAGAAGCTCCAAGTTATTATTTGCCAAGAGACGCGCGCCTTCGGCTTCCTTTAGAAAAGCATAAATACATAGTAAACAGCTTGAAATAAATAGAGTTTTTGTTGAAATAATAAATGGAAAAAGAAAATTGTGAACACATGGTAAACGTGAAGAAAAGGAGAGGGAAAAAAGAAATGTTGATCTTCAATTGTGTTTAATGGGAAATAACGGCTGCCAATACTTTGTTTGTGGAAGAAGTTTGAAAAGGAGTGTTCAAATAAGAAAACTAAAGTTAAGTACTTTTTCTTTAAAAACTTTCCTCCTTTATTCATTTAAAAAACTAGCATAGTAAGCCTATGAAATAAGAGAATAAATAAACGAAATTTTAGTAGAAAAATTGTAAAGGGGCTATTTAATTAAAAAACCATAAGAAAATCTATTAAATCTTTTGGACTCTTACGTTCTTTAAGTTTTGGGTCATGTGTAGGATGAAGTGATTTATAAAATTTCAGGGTTTTCGTGACATTCTAATTTAACAAAAAGCTCTAGTTTCATGTATGTAATTTAGTTTAATAGTGAACTACCCTAACCCAACAACTCAACGTAGCTAAAACTTTATAGGTTAAAAGCGAAGGAATTTAAGAAAATTTAGTAAAGAATTATGTTTGGATGTATGGCCCACTTTTTTTATTTTCAACCTTCTATCATTGGTTTTTCTATGAAAAATGTCGATAACTCTCCATGAGGCGAATAAGGACAAAATAGTAGTATATAATAACAAAGAGGGGCCAAGAAATAAAAAGAAAGGAATAAAAAAGAGAGATGAAGCCAAATAAAATAATAAAAGAAGTAAAGGAATGTTTGTAAAAAATGAAAAGGAGAAAGAAAAGTGTAAAATTGATTGGAGGAGATTGAATCAATAAATTGATGACAGCCGAACGGCCGTGAGTGTGTGGTTGAATGACTAAGCAAGTTGGCAGTATTTATTATTTTTAGTTGTTGAGAGGTGAAAAATGTGGCCAACAATGCCGAAACTTATGCTTACTTATTTAATTTATACACACATATTTAAAAAGTTATTTACATTTAATATTATATTTACTTACCCAATACTTCAGCAAATCCAGGCTGCCACAAAATTGGACCATCTTCCGCGATGGGCGAATGAATTGGGGACGATACTAACTCTCTTCCATGCAACAGACTATTATTTAAATGTTGGTAGTTATGATTATGTTGAGTGTGATGGGCTGAAGAGGGACGACCGGAAATGGGCAATGACTTGCTCGTTCTAAGAGAAAATCAAATTAATAGTATATACAGTAACATGCGTAAAATTAGAAAACTGAGATCACCTCGGCTCACTACTATTCCCATCCAAAGAATTCCATTTCCACCTTTCTTCGCCCAACGAAAATTTGTGAAACTTGGTACGTCTTCCTGAGCTACTCACCGCACAAAAATCTTGAGCGAATCGATGAAGGACCTCAACTGTGCTTCTTTTTGTTGTTCTACCACTCAGAATAGGTGAACCCTTAATTGAAGAAGCAGCAGTGACAGTTTGGTGTCCAAGGGAAACAGTTGGAGATACTTTTCTACTAGCAGTTTTTGTGTGTTGCAATGAATTCATTCCTGGTGAGTGTTTTCGAGATGCTTAAATAAAAATTTAAATAAAAATATTGGAGTAAAAATTTTACTTCCATTATTTCCTGATTGCTTTACTGATCCCCCAATCATTTCGGAAAATGCTGCAGCATTACTAGTTTGTTGCTGTTGTTGCTCAAACTCTTCCTCTTCCATCTCTCCCATTCTTTTGTCACCGACGCCATCCTCTTCACCCGTTTCGCTGACCGAGCAGCAAGAGCTGGAACAACAAAGCCAGGCACAAAGAGGAAATCGGCCTCCGTTATGGCTGTTATTGGAAGCCGTGGTAGCAGCTTTTTTGTGTGTTTTTGTGGCAGCCGTGGTAGCAGCAGATTATTTTTCAAATTTATTTTCTTACAAATTTAGATTGATAAAAGGGGATAATGGCTGGAAAATGGAAAGATAAGCATAGCGAAAGCGATAAAAAGGATTACAACTGTGTACATATAAAAATGGGGAAACTCAACTAGCGCATTTTTTGTTTGTGGAAATAGTAGTAACTATGCTTTAATGAGGGAAAATGTCGAGTACAACATCGCCAGCAAGTTTGGGTAGAAGAGAGAAGCCGGTCAGGACTAATATAAGGTCTTCGCTTTGACTGCCTAACACAAACGGCAGTAATAGACAGCTAGTAGTCAGTCAGGCACTTGCCACGATTCGTATGTATTTTTATTGGCCAACTCTCTTGGGTTCCACAAAACCGAGAAGGCACTGCTAGTATTACTGCGTTTTTGTCTCCCACTTCAACCATTTCTCTTATAACAAATATTGATTAGGAAGAATGGAGAACAAGCCCGCTAACTAAATACTTTATTTTTATTGTCAAATTTTTCGTTAAACATTTAATTCAAAAGATAATAAAAAGAAAGGTTTGAAATGGATAAACTTCAAAGTTTATTATTTTTCAAATTTATTTTCTTATTTTAGGATTAATTTTATTAGTTATTGAAATTTTAAGCATAATAATACAGCAAATCTTAAAATTTATTTTTATTATCCCTCAACTTTCCATTTTGGATTGTCATTTCATTTTCTATGCCTGAACAAAGTGACCGGCGGAGAAAGGCTAATTTACTTGAATCGGATAATTCGTCGACAGAATCTAGTTGGATCATTCGTTCAGCAGCAAGTTTAGGACCCCCAATAACTCGTTGAAGAGATGCTAATTGTTCCGAAGAGGCGCCAATTGCTACTGAATAGATTTGTACAAGAAATTTTTCTCGCAATTCTTGTCCCAAGGGTGCGGCATTTCCCCTTAATATTATTTTATTGTAGAAAATTTTCTTTTATTTACCGATGTTTTCCGTTAGTAACCATCAGCAAGACACGGACGGCGTTTGGACGGGAATGTAGCCTAAATTGTTGGCCAGCTGCCTCCAAACCACGAAGAGCAATAGCAGGAGGGTCGGAGAATAAAGGAGAGGTGCCCATCTTAGATAACAATTCAATTTTATCTTCATAGTGGCCAAGAGCTACTGGAACAGCAACATTGTCACTAAAATATAAATTAGAGGATTAAAAAACTTTTTTACCTATAAACAATCAGTCCAACACGTACAACATCTGGCGAGAGATTAAAAGATTCATCTACTAAAGTAGCCAGACTCTCGAGAATTTTGCTAAATTGGGAACGATCAAAGTTTGCAGCATCCAAGACAATAATAAAATCTAATGGATAATCAATACGGCGACAGTCTTTTGGGAATGAAGTAATTTTTGAGGGAAGAGTACTTTTAGGTCGAACTGATGGCCAGCTTGGCATAATGGAGGACGGCACCAAAAACTAAATTATAGAATTAATTTTGGAAATGTCTTAAAGAGTACCTCGCAGATCTTATCTGCTACGTTCACCAATCGTTCTGGATTAGCTTCTCGCCACCCATAAAATGCAAATATTAATTCTTCTTCTCCACCAGTTAGGGCAAGATCTTCACTACCATAATGACCCGCAGCTGTTATTACTAGAATTTTTGCTCCATATTGTTGACGAAGAGTGTTAGCAGCCGCTTGTACTAAAATACTATTAGGATCACTTGAGTTGCCACTTTTCCAAACTAGAACTATCCGAAGCGCATCACCAGCACCTAATCAGAAAGATTAATGAAATAAATCGTTATAAAATATGCAAGGAATCAAACTATTTACTCTCAAACTTCTTACTCGATAATTGAAATTCGCCTGCCGCTTCCTTTAATGCAAGAGGTAAATTTGGTTCTCCCTTCAATCCTATAAATTTAAAACAAATTACGGAATGAAATACTATATTAGCTAATTAAAATTAGAAAAACCTTACTTCTTGTTTCGCCAAGCCTTGCCAATAATTCGGCCTCACTGTCATAATCGCCTAGTGCAATAGGAACTTCGACGCTATCGCCATATTTTAAAAGTCCCACTCGTACTCCCAGATTCAGTCGAAGATCAAAATGGTCGAGAAGAAAACCCTCAATTAGAAAAGCGATAGAAATTATCAAATTACATTATTTTAACATTCCAGTCTCCCACTAATTCCTGTAAATTTAGCCTCATGCAAAAGAGCCTTGCCAAAAATATAATATTTATATTCTACCTTAATCGACTCTTTCATCATTCGGTAATCAAGAATCTTTACATTTGCACTCGTATCAAGTCTAAAAATACCATATATAATTGAAAAAGAGAACTATTAACTCTTACATTAGCAAAAGCTCGATAAAGTTTCCAATAAAGCAATGTCCGTCAGAACTTCCATTTCTTCGTCTTTGGCCAGAATTTGGGGAGAGCCAGATTGGTTGTTTTTGTCCATCTTGATCCAAGTCCTCAGCATAACTAAGAGTTGGTGTTATTTCTTTGTCTGATTTGGAATAAATGAATTGGCCGAATTCGTTTATAGGTAATATTCGTCCATGAGAATCTAATGGACGACCAAAATCATCAATGGGGATTGGCTAAATACAGAAATGTTTATTAAAATAAATTTTATTTAAAAAAGAATGTTGAAAATATGAACCTCATTCCGAGCACCTAAATAACGGCCCTCTGAATTCCGTGGAAGCAACAATCCGTTTTGGGCACTAATTACAGGAAATATTTCCTTTCCTGTTCCATCTGTTGGCAACAATTGAATAATAGATTCCCCCTCATCATGGGTGATAGGAATTCCCCATTGATCAGTTGGAATGGGGGAAGGAGAAACTGATCCAGAAATTGTTTGAGTTATTCCGGCCGGAGTATATACAAATTGACCATGGCGATTTGTAGGTAAAGGCAATCCATCCAGGTCAAGAGGTCTTGACCAACTGTCCAATGGAAGTGGCTCATTGTTGTTATCCAAATAGTGCCCCGCTTCATCTGTTGGTAAGGGTTTGCCTAAGATAACAGTATGCAAACATTAAATTCAGAATTAACGAACCAAATTTGTCAACGACGGGAATTCTTTCTGTACTAAATTCTTCTTCAGGAAGTTTGGCTTTTCCCGAAATTGGACTTTGATAAGGTCCAATTTCAGGTATAGAAGTTACTCTGCTTTGAAAGTTAATATTTATTCAATAAAATAAGAAAAAAACCCTTTAACATCGTTTTCTCTGTGCGGGCTTGGCGCAGTATAAACAAACTGGCCAAATTCATTTGTAGGTAATAATCTACCATTAATTGGATCTAATGGGCGACCAAAATCGTCCATTGGCAATAATTCACCGTTAATATCCAAATATCTTAAAAATTTACAAATAAAAATTGATAATGTGACACCTTCCAAATTGATCAGTTAACAATGGTTCACCCGTATTAGAGTCAATTACGGGATGGATGAATTTTCCTGTCTGATCTGTTGGCAAAGCCATTTCCCCTCTACCAACTTCATGTTCCAGATCTAATAGAAAATTAGATAAGGATTAATACTTTTTTACCTTTTGAGACTTGTCCCAACTCATCCGTCGGCAGTGGAGATGACTGTGGTATTCGAGTAGCAAGAAATTGATCAGGCCTAGTGCTATGAAGAAGAAAATGGCCTTGAGAATCTGTTGGTAATAATCTTCCCGCAGAGTCAATTGGTCTGCCTAACTCATCTAATGAAAGCGGATAACCTTCCAAATCAAGATAATTGCCACCAGAATCTGTTGGTCTCAATTGACCATCTGGTCCCAAAACTGGAAATGGCGAGACCATGTGATCAGTCGGCAAAATTCTAAAATAGAAAATTAGATCCAAAAATCAATCTGGTACTTATATTTTATAAAACGTGCCTTGGTTCAATCTGTAAGGTGACTGCCGTCGTTACTGGCCTAACTATGGAAGGGCGTGTTTCTTTTGAAGGCTCAAAAACTATTTTTATAAATAGGAGAAATCTTTAAATTCTTGTTCATACCTGTTTGTGGAAAAATCAGTGGAGGCAAAGTACTTATTTCTTTAGTTTCTTTTCCGGTTACAAATTTTGTCCTTGATTTTGGTAGTCGAAGCACCTTACGTGTACAAGCTGCTTCCAAATATTCGGCAAGACGATTTCCATCCAATAATTCCCACTATAGAAATTAGAATATAAAAATCAAAAAGTTTATTTAACTCTGACAACAAGCAAATGTTCATTGCTTTCTTCGGCTATTTCTGAGTCGTAACTAGTTGGACCGACCAATATGAGAAAAATATCATGAGAAGCAATTAACTCCCTTGCAGTAGTATCAGAAAATCTACAAAAACAGAATATAATCATCTTAATCCCTTAAGTAAAAATATTAAGAATTATTTTTGTTCCCCTTCATTTTCTAACATACATATCTTCTCCAGAGCTAAACACAAGTAGAATCTTTGGAATATTTTTGTTTCGTCCAAAACTGCTAAATTGTTGTATTGCCGCATGATAAACAGTAGAAACGTCAGGTACTCCGAGTGCTGAAGAGGCAGATTGCATCCGGTCAAATTGGTCTAGCATTTGGCTAATTCTTTAAATTGATCTTCAAATTATGCGATATTTTTAAAACTGACTTATTCATGTATGAGTTTTCAGTTTTTACTACGAACTTTATTAGATTCTATAAACATACTCATGATATCCTCCGAGACTCACGGGAATAATCACACTTTTACCAAAGTGAAGAATGCCAACACGTGCTATATCAGCTATAAATTGTTTAAAATAAAAAATATTTAGAAAAGTAACCAGCTAAGTCAAAACGGTTCAACAATTCAGTCATGGCACGACGTAAATGTTCTCCATAAGGTTGAATTAATTCACCATTAAATGCAATCTAGGAAGAGAAAAATTTAATCTGAAGCAATATTTTATAGGGACCAAAATATCGAGAACAGCTTCTCTCAAATTACATGGCATTTCACTCTCCAACGACGGATAGTCTTTGCTCTCAGGGAAGGCAAGAGGCATCTGTCGTCGTCCATCATCTGGTCGTGGTAATCCATCAGGACCAATTTCCGAAATACGAGCTGTTGGCTCAGAAGGAAGCTCTTCCCTCTCTTCTCCCCAGGATAATACAAATTGTCCTTCTGCATCTGTGGGTAATGGGGAGCCATCTGGCCCTAGTAAAAGGCCATCTGAGCTTGTAGAGAGAGGCTTTCCAAATTCATCAAGTACTCTGCCCCGTTGATCAGAAATAGGCGTAAATTTGGTCTAAAAATATAATAGGAATTGAATTTTTCAGTAATCGTTATCTGAGTATTACCGTTTCAAATTTTTGTCCCAGTGTCCAATCCGTTGGTAACGTTTTTGCCGGTAAAATATCATCCTCAGAAAGCGCAACTACATAATGTCCTAACGAATCAGTTGGCAGAGGAGTTCCGTCTTGACTAATAGTTGAAGTCTCATCTACAGTTTTCTTTTCGGGCAAATATTTATCCGGATATCGATTAATAACTGGTTGGAAAACAAAATTCCCTTTCTCGTTTTGTTTAAGCTGATTTCCTCGGGCGTCTAAAGGCATGCCTTTATCATCCCTCAAAAATTCTACACCTCTCTCTGGATCAATGAATTGCCCGGAAGTCAATGTTGGAAGTGGTTGTCCATCAGGATAAACCTAGATTTTTGTTTAAATTTCACAACATAAGTAAATGTCACCTACCACTTGAAAGATGGTATAACCAAGCGCATCAGTTGGTACAACCAATTCTTCTTTTCGAGACATCAAAAACTGACCATAGAAGTTAGTCGGAAGTGGAGAACTGCCGGGTCCAAGAAACTGTCCAGTTATATCTGTAGGGATTGGGCGGTTGTTAGGGCCAAGAACGCGGCCTTTATTATCTCCTGAAAGATTATAATTCAATTTAGATTTTAATTAAAAAATTGATCGTAAATTCTCTAATCATTTTTTGGAAATTGTTTCTAAAACTCTAACCCCTTGTTAACCCTATTTATCATTTTTTTGTAGGATATAAAATAAAATGTTGTTTCAACTAACTTGGCCAATGAATTCCATCCTCATCAACAACCTCGAATAATGGCCGAAGACTGTCATCAGTAGGGATTGGTTCACCATATCTATGTACAGAAAAATATATTTTCTTAACGAACTAGGAAAATAATAAAAGGAGTTAATTATGATTTAAGATGACTATAAATTCTAATAACTAAGACTGCTTTAGATTTACTTGTCTAATAATGGATAGACATAGTTTCCATTAGCATCTAATTTAAGTAGCTGTCCATCTGGCCCCAATGCTCGTTGCTCCTCATCTCTGGCCACAATTCTACTCATAGGATCTAAATAATTTCCATCTTCATTCATGTGCAGCTTGGTTCCATTAAAGAATACAACCGGACGAATTTCACGTCCAACTGCATCTGTCGGCAATATATGCGGCGGAATATGATCCTCTAAATCGGCGATAATAAAATTTCCATATTCATCAGTAGGTAAAGGCGAAGTAGCAGTCACTTCAATTAAAGGTGGCAAAGGAGATATTTGACTAATAAAGGGTACTTTCCCTTCGACAGCTTGTTCTGGGGCAAGTTCGAAAGTGGGCGAAATCTGTTGGTTAAAAAACTAATGTATGTACCTCATTAAGATAAATAAATTATACCTCAAGAGCAGGCCCTGTAGTTGGTTCAAGCTGTACGCAAGTCCTTCTGTCTGAAGCAAGTAGCCATCCGACAGGACAATAACAATCAATTTTGACCTCCACTGAATCAGTCTCAAGCAACCGGCATGCGTGTGAACAATCGCAACGAATTTCCTTTGCCGGAGTTCTAATAATCACAGGAGTGCTGGCTAATTCATTACCATCAGATAAAATAGCAACGGCTTGAAAATAGAATTCAGAATCTCGAGGAAGATCTGGAACGCGAATGCCAATGACAGGCTGATCACCAGGAATGCTGATATTTCGCACTATAGACTCAGGAGCAACAATAGCACCGGCATCTTCTTTGTCCGCTGGCCAATACTTTAAAAATAGTTTAAAGAATAGTTATCCAACAACATACTTTGAGTAAATATTTCTCAATTGGGGAGGAAGTGATTGCTTGTCGAAAATCAACAACCTATAATATTTTTTTAAAGTTTAAATCTTAAAATGAACTATGTAAATACCATTTCATCGTTGATGTTTGAGCCAACTCTTAATTCTGAAGGCGCTTTAGGTATCAATAATTTCAGAACGGGAGATCTAACGCCCTCCGTAGGATTTTCAATTACCAAATGATACGTCAGACCGGGCTGAATAGAAAATAGATTTTAAACGAGAATATAAACTTTTCTAAATTCACATGCATTGGGTCTGCAGGACTTTTAATAGGAATAATCTAAAAATTTTAAAAAATAAAAAGTAAGTGAAAAAGCCTTTTTACAGTCAAAGGTCGATCCTCGCTTTCGAGAATACTCCAAAGTATTTTCTCTTTAGTTGGATCATCAGAATATCGCAAAGTCCATTGATTGGGCCGGCGTAATGAATCAGGTAATGAATCAGGAAAATGCAATAAAAGCTGGCCATTATGCAACTCTGTCCTTACTAAATGAGCCAGCCAATTTGGCCGGAGATCCTGAACCATTTCAAGTCTAATTGTCCAATTAGCCACACCGAGAGGATTTCGAGCAACACAATTGAACGTACTAGGCTCGGTAAAATTTTCCAACGATAAAGACCTTAAATTAACATTATCTTTGCTTTGGGGTTTCGTGATATTTGTCCAAAGATATCAAAAAATCAAAAAGCGGCAAAAAAACAAGATATAAATCAAACCATTTTGTGCCAGTCTCATCTTCTTTAACAGTTGATGGATCAATTGGAATGTCACCGCCGCGAATCCATCGAACGGCAGGTTGGGGTTTCCCGCTAGCACGACAAAAAACAGTATAATCACTACCAGGCAAAAGTTGGATGAGGCTAAATTTAAAAAATACTTAAAAATAATTAAATTAAATAAATTATAATAAATGAAATAAATTTAAAATAAATAAAAATATCTAAAAATACTAACGAAAGTCCTTCCGTCCCACGACCTCCAGCTGAAACTACCTATAATATGTATAAGAAATTATTAAATAGAAAAATAGTTTAAACAAACAAGGAAAGGAGCATCACCATCAGGTAGAGTTTTGGCAATACAACTAGAACAATATGATTAATGTATATTATAAATGTAAAAATAAAATTCCTACGGCTCTGAGAAAATTCCTGGCCCGCTTGGGTACCTTTAAAAAAGGACATAATTAAAACATTTAAATGAACAAACTTACAAAGCTCTAATTTTAAAAACATATTCAGAATCAGGCTCAAACATATTCCAAATCATGTGACTATTCTTTGACGAATCAAGAACATTAACACGTGTCCATCTTGGAAGACTAAGTATTTCATCTTCTTCAATTTCTTTTTCGGCTGGTATGAAGTAAATCTATAAGAATAATGAGATAATTCTGAAAAGAATATTTAATTTATTCTAAATTACTTCATAACCAATTGGAGTTTCTTCACCAGTCTTAATTTCTAAACGCCAGTGAACCTCTACACTTGTTTGATTAATTGGCTCAACAGATAAATGTGTTGGCGGGGACGACCTACTTCTTGACATTGTTCGAATGCTTGAAAAAAGAATATGTATTTAGTAGGTTACAAAATAAATGTAGCGTTAGTAAAATAGGTTAAATAAAATTAGATTTAATTTTATAAATTTAAATATATGTATCTTCTTACTTGTGTTGAATAGAGTAAGGACCGGGCCCGTCCTGATTCTCTGCTTGAACAACAACAGCAAATGCAGTATCGGGCTAAGCGAAAGAAATTTAATTTAAGAATAAAGAAAATCTGAGATAATATTTACTTCGATAAAATCTGTGAGTAACACTTGTTTCTTGCCCGGTCCAGTGGCAGCTTGTCCCAAAAGATGAGCACTTATCCATTCTGAAATAGGTTTGGCAGGAACTTGACCAACAAGGAGGTCCATTGCTTGGTCATCAAGCGGTGTGTAGTAGACAATATAACGAGTGATATTTCCATTAGGCAGAGTGGGTGGATCCCATTTTGCGAGTATACTTTTTGGCTTTGTGATAGATAAACTCATCTCTGGCGCTGAGCCTGGACCAGAGACAAAAATGCGAAACGAAGTTTCTTTTCGGGAACCAGGATTTTCAGCCACACAGAGAAAGTCTTTGCTCTGGCGAATGTCAAATACTCGAAGCATAGTACCTTCGCTGACCTATAAGAAAACGAAGTTTATTCTCAATGCCTATTTCTGATTTTTTATTTTTGATCCATTAAAACAGACCAAATTTCCATCAACATCTGTCCAAGTTACATTGGGTGGTGGATAGCCATTCGCTGAGCTGAAAAGTAATTTTTTTCAGCTTATTTATTTATAAATAACCATTCAACTGTATAGTCTGTTCCGGCTGGTACTCTAAGGATATCCGTATCTACATGAATAAGAGGCTGATCAGGTGGAACAACGCCCGTTTGAGTGTCAAAATCTTTTGATTCAGAAGGAGGTCCTTCCATCTGAGTTGTATTATTGAGTGATAAGGGAAAAACAAAAACTAACCACTCCGATAGGGATCACTTTAACATGGTACCTTACAAATGGAAAAATTAAAATTATTTAGTAATAAAAGGCTAGATTTTTGCAAGAAACTCTGCTAAATAAATTAGCCAACACCTGGTTTTCGGATCCAAGTAAGCACCTTCAATGAAAATTTGCACTTGCTTATTTGGGTCAACTCCTGGCGGTATGTCCCAAATAATCTGTAAACAATACAATAAAATGTATTTTTATTTAGTTTTATTACTTCTTTCCATTTAGTATCTTCTAGTGATGGATCTTCTTTAGTGTATATAATTTTATAGCTTTTAACCTAACAAACAATATAGAGTTAATTCAAAGATTTAGCTAAACCTTTTTGCCCTCCTCCTCTGGATCATCAGAAGGCGTGAATTGAACAAGAACTTAAATTATAATAGGTAAGAATTATAGTTTAGCACAAAATCTATTTTTAAAGTTGTACGATTAGTTTTGTGTGTAACTTGCCTGTATTATTTGGGTGTACTTCAACTGGCATTACGTCTGGAGCTTTTGGTGCCAAAGGGAGTGTGCGTGCCTTCACAGGATCTAAAAGAAGAGGAAATACCTAATGATTTAATTTGTAAAATTAGAGATGCCTAAATATTAAATATAATATTTACCGGAGACAATGCCCTCTCCCCGATCTGAGATTGCCTGTAGTCTAACCCAGTAGTTTGTCTGCAATTTGAAAAATTAAGGAAAATTTTTAAATTAGTGAGCAATGCCTTTGGTTTTAAAGCCTCCAATTGATGTTTGTTTGCATCCTGACCGACACGGACCTTTTTCCAATCATCTTCCGCCAGCTCGGTTTTATCATCCGGTACCTCAGCATAATGTAAAACATAGCCAATTAACTAAATAAGAAAACATATTTGATAGGGAAAGTTTACAAGCACACCTTTCCATTTGGCTCATCAGGCGGTGCCCACTCAATTGAGAGTATTTGGGAAGCTAAGGGAATAGCCACAATTTCATTGGGGGGAGTGCCTGGACCTGCCACTTGAACATTGAGTGTCAACTCTACTACTCCCGCATTGTTTTGAGCATGACAAACAGCAACAATATCCTTACTAAGTTTACCAAGACTTAGTTGAGCACCTCCTTGTTGACGATCAACTTCTGTACCCAGGGTCCACCAAATGTCGGGGGCTGGAAGACCTGTACCTATACACAAAACCTAAAAAAGTAATAATTATGTAATACAGTTGACTCTCGTTATAGTCCCACCCCACGGGACCGGCCGATGGGTGGGACTATAGCCGTTGTGGGACTATATCGTTGTTTCCACTAAAAAATTTAAAAAAATTTTTTAATGGTTTTTTTTCATATTATTCATTATTAACATATTTATCGAGGTAAATAATTCATTTAAAACATTCATTTAGGTTTCCTTTGGGGGAAAAGATGTTCAAACGCCAAATTTAACGACAAATTTATAAATAAACGCCAATTTTAAAAAAACGCCAAATAAAAAAACGCCAAAAAAACGCCAAAAAACTCCAAAAACGCCAAAAAAACGCCACATTTAAAACTAACGCAAAATTCACCTAAATTTTGAAAAAAGTGGGACTATATCCGTTGATTTTCTCGTTTGGGACTGGGTTTGGGGTGGTGTAATATACAATAACCGGTGGGACTATAACGTTGTTTTTTTATGGGGGAGCTCCCCACACTTCAGTCGGGACCGGCCAAAAGGGGGGAGTATAACCGTTGTGGGAATATATCCCGGTGGTACTATAACAAGAGTCAACTGTAATTAGAATATTATCAAATAATCACCGAATAATCTTCCAAAGGTTTTATATTCGCCGGGTTATCAGGAGGTTCCAGCTTTAATGTTGGAACTACTTCGCCGGATCCTGTACGAAAAACTGCTTTTGGTGTAGCTGGACCTTCGCTGAGTTCATTTGAAGCTGTTACTCTTATTCGGTATGTAGTATTTGGTAGAACAGCATATGTCTCCCTGTCAAGCATTACTTGTCCAATAACATATTCTTTTGCAGGTACTTGTACACTAGGCCAGTTCTGATATTTTTCATCAGCATCTGGCATCTCTAAAGCTTTATCTTCTGATATGAAATAAACCTGTTAGAGAATATAATAGAAATGGAAAGTATACAAAATTATCCTAAAAAACCGTGTAGTGTTTTAATTCTCCATTTGGTTGGGTGGGGGGATTCCAACTGGCGCGAATAGTGTTATCAGGCTCAATTTGGACTGACAAATCTGTTGGAGTGTCGATTGGGGCACCGCTGAGCGTCACAAAGCGCGAAATATCAGAGAGCTGACCACGGCCATAAGGATTCTCAGCAGCCACTCGAACATAATAAGGAGTTTGGGGCTCTAACTCACCTCGAGGTAAAGTAAGTTCTGGTTGTTTAGCGTCTATTGTGAATCTGTTATTGTTAAATTACATAATTACTAAAATATTTTTCAAGGAATTAATCAAAAAAGTTTAAATACTTACATTCTCCATTGTTCGAGAGGAAGATTAGGATCTGGTGAGATATAAACAATATAGCCAGTTAGATTTACATTTGGATGAATTGGAGGGCCCCAGTCTAGTGTTACACTGTTGTCAATTTCAACATAAAAATAATATAATGTAATACAAAATAATTTCTATAACTTTAAAAAAGTGAATGATCTATACATAAATTCCTCAAATAATTAAAAAAACTCACTAAAGAGCCAAACTCTAAAGGAGGCCCACCTGGCCTTAATACTCTAAAAACATGTCCATCCCGGACCTGACCTTGGTCGTTGCGTGCTTCACAAATCTAAAATTTTGTTAGTTACTTATTAAAGATTTTTATCAAAAGTTTCAACTAACCAAAGTTCTGCTTGTCGAAGTTCGCGCCTCTGTAGGGACACTAATAAAGCGATGAACGGTTGACGGATCGGGTTCTAATATTAAATGGACAGGGCCAATGCTTGCATTGCCAAATGGAATCTTTAATAAATCTTTAAAATCTTGAAGCTCTATAACAAAAAACCCAAGACCAAGAAGCAATTGGTTGAGGCCTTCCATCAGTAACACATTCAAAACTAATAGGTTGGTCAGGGTTAATTAAAGTTCCTCTTTCCTTTTCTTCTGGTCGAACTGATGGCGATAGTATACGAATGGAAACATAAAATTAAATTCAATTATCTAATAATTAATAATTTTATTTATTAATAAAAAAACAAACATTCAAAGGGATATGCTTCAGACCAGTAACAACTTCATAACTTGGCGAAATTAATCCAGGTCCGTCACTTCCAAAAGCCTGAAGACGGATGACATAAGGCGTTTGTTCCTGCTGATCAGTAATTGTTGCACCACGAGCATCAGAATCAAAATTCTTTTGCGACTAAAATCAATTGAAATTTAAAATAAGCTAGAAATTTAAAATAAGCCAAACCCATTCGGACAGTTCAGCGTCTGGATTACTACTCCAATAAATTGAATAACCAAGTACAACACCATTAGGAATTAATGGTGGCTCCCATTGAACGTTAAAACCATCTGAATTAATATTTATAAGCATTTACAATCATTATAACCTAAAACTGGGCGAACACTTATATGATCTGGAGGACTTCCCGGACCTAAAATGATCAGCTTAACTTGAGCTTCTGACATTCCTCTCTCATTTATCGCCTTAAATTTTTATATTTTAAATTTATTAAAAAGTTAATGCCTGGCATTTCAATGTTCCCGATCTAGTGCTTGACTGAAATAAAAGTCTTTGTTGGGTTTTAATCTGTTCATCTAATGATGCAGTGTCAACAATACGAAATCCGCCACTTCCGTCCTCAATGGGTCTGTCTTCCCACCACCAGAGAATTTTAGGCTTAGGTACTCCATCTGCTTCACAAAGGACTTCAAACCCCTCTTGACTTGGACTTTTCTCAATTTGGTGAGAAGGGATTGTTCGAACTGTTGGTAAGCGTGTTGCTAACCAAGTTTTTGACTAAAAATCATCGTTAATTAAAATTTCATAGGTTAAATTTATTAAAAAACTATACCGTAAATGGAAGGCTAAAAAGGCCTGGCCCATTTCTGAAAGAGATATACATAGGTATTAAGAGAAAAGTAGAGGTATGTAAATTATTTATAGCTAGATAATCTAATTAATTAAATATGTTGGCAATGTATATATGTTTATTATTTAATTTTAATATACCTGTTTAACGCCCTGATTTTAACCGTATATTCAGTCTGTTCGCGTAGAGGACGTAGAGTTAAAGTCCTTTCTGGGCCTACGCTTCTTTGAACTGCCCATTCATGGTCTGGTTTATCAGCATTTGCAGTTGGAATGTAAAGGACTTCATAGTCAACAATAGGTCCATTCGTGATTCGGGGCTCTTCCCATTGAAGAAAAATTGTATCACCATCAATGTGATAGCGAATACGTTCAGGCTGACTGGGCCCCGTTACCAATACAAAGACCTGTGAAAAGATTTACATGTTAATCACTAATTTATTCTGCCCATTTTATAGTCAATCTGATATTTTTTATCTTGGAAATGATGAATAATAATTTAATACAAAATTCTTGTTTGAATGCAGAAATTTTTTTAGTAATTGACATCTAAGTTTAAATAATTATAGGTCCTATAGGATTTTATTTTCATTCACCTTCTGGACAGTCCTTCCAGCTTCGTTTTCCGCAACACAAAAGAATTCACTGTTCTGAGATAAGAGAATAAAAATAAATTGGAGAAATTTAATTAAAAACCTCATATAAGCCAGAGTGTTGTAATGCAATATGTCTACCTTGTTGTGCAATACTAATATTTCGACTACGAGACTCCCAATACATCTATAAATTTACATGTATATATTAATTTATTTATTATACTTCTTTTTACATCAGGAATTGGTTCTCCTCTGCTCAAGTTACAATTAATAGTGAAAGGTACTCGTGGTGGCACACGTATTTCTGGGCCCTCCGAAATAAACACAAATGGCCTTTTAGCAGGTGGGAGAGTACGCACAGAAACAGGATTAGATAATTTGCCAGGTCCCATCGAATCGTGAGCTCTAACTCGAATTGTATAAAGTGTATCAGAATTGAGACCAGGGATGACGTGAGAGATGGCCGGCGAAGAAACATTCAGTTGAGACCAACCTTAAAAGTAAAGTTCCAAATATTAAATAAAATTTCAGATAAAATTTCCCACTTCGTAAGGAAAGCAACGGATCAGTGGTGAAGTGTAACGTGTAAGCGGTAAGTGGTCGATTAATAACATGAGGTTTTTCCCAGTGAACCTCAATAGATGATCTATAAATTTAAATAAAAAATTTCCACTAGAGTATTTTCATTTCACCTTCCAGCTGTCAATTGCCTAAGAACAGGTGCCGAACCTGATAAATAAAAACAAAAAAAATATAAATAAAACTAAATAAATTAAAATGACATTTTATCCCAGTTTACATTTATAAATATTTTAATTAATTATATAATATCTCTCCTATACCTGGCCCTGTAACTTCTAATCTCACGAGACGACTTGCCTCTCCTATTTCGTTGTGAGCATGACAAGTAAAGTTAGTATTTTTATATATCTAAAAGAAAGTTTTTTTTGTTATTTATTCAATACTTTATAACTTGTTTGATAATAAGTAATTGTTCGCTTCGTATATTAGCTCCAGTAGTTGTAGGAGGATCATTGGATCGTCCTCCAGTTGTATCTCCTTGTTCACGTTCCCAAACAATCTCCGGGAAAGGAAATGCTACAGCAGAACAAGTAATATTCAAATTGCCTCCAGGTTCCACCTTAGAGTTTATAACTAAATTAAAAACAACTTCCAACTTGATAGTCAGGAGGCGGTTCCAGATATATTTTTGGCCGCCCATGTACAAGAAGACATTTTTCGGCATTCGGACAGGTACAACTTAATTGCTTCTCATCTACTGGCGAACAAACACATCCAGCAAGCTAATTGAGGAAAAGTTAAATTAAATCAATGTTAAACCTTTCGACATAGACTTTTAGGAACTGGTTTAATACAAGTTTTTCCGTTCGAATCCAACACTAAACCCTTTGGACATCGGCATTCCAAAGTTCTATTTTGTTCGAATGAAATGCCTGGGAAAAACAAGTGTCAAATCAGTGAAATATTTACTAACAAGAATGTGAACATCCGCCATTATCAACCTCACAGAGGCCTTTTCCTTTGCAGATAGGAGGGGTCTGTACCCAAACTCGATCACGGCAAAACATAATATCCGCCTCATCCTGCAATTCATAGCCTGGCTCACATCCATATTTAACAAAGAGAAAAGAACGAGCACTAAATACGAGTTAAAAATAAAAGATAACAAAGACCTAAAAAGTTCAGTTTCGTTCCTTGGATAGGGTTTTCCACGATTACGATAATATTGTCGTATTAATCTTTTTAGATTATCTGGAGGGACAAAGGCCATCACTTGCACTCTAAAATAAGGAGATAAGAAATTTCAATTAATATTTTTACATAGCATTTGAAATAACTGGTGGTGCAACTAAACCGGAGCGTTCATTGTTTGTTGCTGCATCCGTACAGCTCGTGTCTAATTCCTTTTAAATTAATTGTTGCTAGAAATTAATGTAAACTACCATACATCATAGCGGGGATAGCATATAGTTCGCTCACTTTTTAAGCTTTTTCGACAAATTCCGTTAAGATGTGGCAGAATTGGTGGTTCATTTACTGAAAATTTTACAATAAATTACATATATTAAAATGCATATATAGAGGTATTTTAATTCAAAGAGACGTATTAGTACTAAATGTAATTTTAAGGGAAAACTAAACGATCACGATAAATAATTAGATTGTTAGACTTTAAAAGTTATATATTATAATTAAACGGTTTTCTAAAGCTTAAGCCAATCATATGTAAATTCGTTTGAGTCGATTAAGATGCCATAAGCTTGAACAAATCTTAAAAAGAACAGATTGGAGACATTGCTCTTCAACATAATGAAATATGATTAATTTACACAAAAGGAATGGTTCAAAACATTAAAAATGATTGGGCATTAATTACTACATTGAAAAAATAGTCAAAAAAAACAAGACACAACAAATATAAAGACAAAAACTGTTGTCGAACCTTCCTCTGCAAATCCACAGAAATGAACGGCTTGATCGGCACTGATTATACAACGACTTACGTCATTGCTTGTACCAGCATCAAGGACCAAAATATGTCTACGCTTTCCAGTATTGAATCCATTCACTAATAATTTTCTAGTCAATTCTGTTTCTATTTTAAATTATTTTATCCCATATTAAAAGTATTTATCAAAATTTTAACCTTTTAAAAACTAACTTTTTAAAGCCCTCCGCTTTTTATTTGCAATAATTCTTTCCATATTTATATTTATACGATGAAGTTCACGCATTGCATTTTCTAATCTGAGATTGACAGGATGTTGAAAAAATGAAATTCTTGGTTGTAATTCATGAGAAGATTGAAATAATCCCAGTTTAAGACAGAAAAGTGGTAAATGCAATCCCAAGAATAGGGCAAGAAGGAAAAATAAATGAAAAAGTTTTAAGAACATTGATAAAGATGTCACAATAATCTTAACATTAGTTCAAACATTTAGATGTACAAACTTAAATATTTAATTTACAAATTTATTGATTAATTTTTAAATAAAAAACTTCGAAGTCACCAAACTAAAAATAAACGATCGACAACATTAAAGGTGATTTGAGGATGTAAGTGTTATTTTTGGTGAAACAAATTGCAAAAGGTAATTTTGAGGAAAATGAGAAGGAAATAAACAAAAAGCAAAACAGAAAATAATGATTGAGGAGAAAAACTGCTTTTTTAGCCTCTTGATGAGAATAGAACCAATCTGCCGCCTGGCCATAATTCTTTTGCCCAAAAATTTCAGATAAAGAGAAATAAATAAAAAGAATGACGTTACACATTGGCTTTGATTTTATGATGCCGGCTGGCTGTATACAAATGAATAAGTTTAAACAGATTGTTATAAATCGCCATAAGGATGTCATTTTCTTCTTTAATGCTTTATCTCCTTTTATATATAAGAACATCGAGACGTTTTTTGGAAGATTTAAAGCAGAATTTGTTTGCAAGAAATTGGATGAGCAAAAACCAAATACATACATAAAACACCATTTCCTCTCACAAAACGTAATTTCCTCTCACGGAATCATTTTGCATTTCAAGATGGCATGAGCAATTGCAATAAAGTCAAATATGCATTGAAGTATCATATTTCAAGTGCCAATTCGCGGCGATGTACATCCCATAAAAGCTAAATTTGTACGATTTTTATGGAAAAGTAATAAGAGGACATATTTTGATTATTATAGTAAAAATTATACATGAGAATGTCATGTATAATGTATAAAAATGAAAAAGTAAAAAAATAAAAATTTAGAATTTTCGGGGCAAAACTATTTTATAAATATCAGACATCCTTTATAAAAGACACCCACTAAAACCCCCTCCCTTTACAAGCCACTTCCTTTATAAAAGACACCCAATTTAACCCCATCCCTTTACAACCCACTTCCTTTATAAAAGACACCCATTATAACCCCATCCCTTTACAACCCACTTCCTTTATAAAAGACACCCATTATAACCCCATCCCTTTACAAGCCCATTCCTTTATAAAAAACACACCTTATAACCCCCTCCCTTTACAAGCCACTTCCTTTATAAAAAACACCCATTATAACCCCATCCCTTTACAACC
>ABLG01000114.1:0-92621 GCA_000172435.1 Meloidogyne hapla | reverse complement strand
GATGAAGGGAAGTCTTCTAACTTCTTTCCCAGTCTTCTAAAAGTCAGACTTGGGAAAAATCAGAGGAGGGTGGAAAGAATATCAAAAACTTTAGTTTCGCCTCCGAAAAGACGTAAATGTAACGTTTTTTCTAATCTCATCCACCAAAATAACCCATAAATTGGAAAAAAAATAAATTTTAATTTAAAAAATTCCAAACCATCGCAGAGACAAAATAGGACATAACTTTAAAAAAATATTATTTAAAATCAAAAAATAAAAAGAAAACCTTGTTGTAATAAACTAGAAGCTTGAATAGGTATTGGATCGCCAGGTTTTCTATGTAACCTCAATTTTTGTGCCAAAAGGAATTCTCTCAGTGGGGTGTGTATAAAAGCACCAATGTGCGGAATATTCTTTAATTGGCCAACTAAATGTTCAACATGATGTTCTGAGAATGTTAGCACTACAAAAAGCATCTAAAAATTAAAAAATATTTTTGGACTCTTTCTTGATCAATCAACAACACAAACAAAAAAATTAACAAACCTGTACATGCATTTTAATCAAAGCTTTCCCAATAAGTGTTGCACCAAAAAATGTCCAAAAAGGAATAAGGAAGTGTCCACAAGTTATTCCAGCCAGATCAAAGAAAGGATTCGGAATAGAAGCAAATAATAAAATGCCAGGAAAGCCAACTCTGGTAACTACACGTTCCATCCAAAGCTTTGTTTTGCACATTAATGACTTAAAAATTGAATTTTAAATTTTCTAAAATTAATTTAAACGAAAAACCATGTTTTTGTTAGAATCCCCCTCTTCCACAATAGAAAGAAATTCTTTATAATCTTCATCATCTGTTGGTTGTTCACCCGAAAGACGCGCAGCTCTAGCCATAAAATAAGGTGGCAATTCGCCTAAAGCTGTTCCTGCTCCCCACATGAGAGATTCTAGACGAACCTTTAAAGAATAAATGTTAGTTTTTATGAAATTTAAAAAACCTTGCTAATAATTGCCCATAGAGAAATCGCTGAGACTATCGATCCTTGCGAAGTTGGACAAGTAACACTAAAACGATTAAAGATAAAAATTAGAATTTAAATATAAACAAACTCTTCTGGGTAGGGCGGTTCTGGAAAATCAAGAGAATTGCACTCAAAAGCGGCCAAAGTAACCCGAGCAATATGAGGACCCTAAAAATTTTTATTTTTACATTTAGAAAATAAAGATAAAATAAACCAAATAAAGAAGGAATGTATGAAGACCAGTTCCTAATCCGACAGATGAAAGAACACCCAAACCAAGCCAATATAGACACCATAACAACTTTTTCTCAAATAAATGTACAAATTGAGTATGATAACCGGGCACCATATACAAAGAAGCGATTAATGAAGGCAATAGAATAGCTGGAACAAGTCGTTTAACACAGAGAAGACTGGAAAAATAAAAAGGAAAATTTGTTAAATTGATAGTTTAACAAAAACGGACAATTTAAGACATAAAAATGAGTTTGAGGCTTCCAAAAAATCTAGCAACTTATTTCAGACACTTTAGCAATTGAAATTGATAAGATCGGCCCCTCTTCCACATTAACTAAAAAAGGGGACGAGACTGGAGTCGAATCCAGCACAAAACAAAAGGCAATCTTACACCTAACCTACTACACCAAGATGACAAATAAAAAAATAAAAACCTTGTAAAAAAGGACCATGTAATTGAAAAAAGCTCCAAAATAAAATACTGAATAGTTCGAAAAGGTCGTTTCCACAGAACAATGTTTTGTCTTTCAATTAAATTAGCCATACTAGGTGAAGTGTGTAGACCACCATTTACAATACAAGTGCCATTTGCTGGGTGATTTTTGGAGGTTTGAGCTTGCCTTTTGTCCTTTTCTGTGGTTTTCTTGGCTCTAAAAGAATAAAACTTTGTTTCAAGATTTACAAAAATAAAAACTAACGTTGAGGGTGCATTAACTGATCCATTTCCTTCTCTTGAATTGTTTGTCATTCTTTCACTAATCGATTTCAAATCATTATCAACTTTTTCTGCTTTTTTATTGCCCGCATTCATTGCTTTTTCTTGCTTGAATTTTTTCTTTGCAGTCTTGCGGGCCATTTCTGATAAAATATTAATTTATTTGAAGCAAAAAATGATAAGAAAATGACCTAGTTTTTATTTTTATGAGAAAGTATAAAGTAACGTTGAAGTTGCTTACGTTGGCTTAACGAGACTCTAATGTCCCGTAAAAAATGGAAATTCCTCATCACACTCTCTCGTTCTTACTCTTTTTCATTTTCCTGCTATCTTACTTTTCCACATTTTTTTCTATGAACGGTGTGGTGTAGTGGGATTATTGCCGGCTACAACTATTTTCAATTTATGTTCGATTCGTTTTTGTGTGAACCTTTTTTATTTTTTATGATTTTATTCGCTTAAAAACTAATTTTTTATTTATTTTTTTTATTTACCTTCTTTAAAATGTTATCTAAAGTTTCGCAAGTATTTTTCTATAAAATCAATTTATTTCTTTTTTAATTCTATTCTTTCATTTTTTAATTCACTTAACTTGCTCACCCTTTATTGTTGTGCATACCTTTGTTATTCACAAAAATTGACACACAAGTAAACGACCTCATTTCTTTTAAATTTTTCTTCCATTTAACTGATCGAATTTCTGCTCTTTTTTGCAACGTTTTAATTTTCTTTTTATTTAATTTTCTTTTATTTTTAGAGAGAATGGCAACTAATTTTCTACGAACGCTTAGCCAGCGTTTTACAAAATCTAAAAATCGTTCTCAACAACAACAACAGACTCGTTCATCTTCTATTCCAAGAAATAAAGAAGGTTCGATTAGACATTCTCACTGTCAATGTCGTGTTCAATTATTCGATAACAGCGATTTGAATATTTTAATTGGGGTATTTTTTAAATTAGTTTTTAATAATTTTTGCGGAAAATGTTTGCGGGCTGATCTTTAATTTTTAAAGAATTCTTAAGGATTTTCTTTCCTCGTTTTTGAGACTGTTTTTTATTCTTATTTTTTCAGAAAGCAGCTATGGGCCAAGAACTCTACCAGAGAGTATTCACCCACATCGGTTTAATTGAACGCGATTATTTTGGTTTACAATTTATTGATCATATGCAAGTACGGCAATGGCTAGATCCTGCAAAGAGAATAAGAAAACAGCTTCCGTTTGGACCACCCTACAATTTTAGACTTCGCGTGAAATTCTTTTCAAATGATCCTGCCAATCTAAAAGATGAATTGACTAGGTTAATTTTAATTTGCTTTCGTGATTAAAAAATAACTTTCTCAGATATTTATTTTTTGTTCAACTACGACAAGACATACAAATAGGCTTTTTGGATTGTCCACCTGAAATGGCTATTGACTTGGCTGCATTGGGACTTCAATGTGAGAATAATTTTTTTTATTTTTAATTGTGCGCGAATTCCTCAAGTTGGGGACAAGATTTGCGGATTTTAACTTTATATTAAATCCTTC
Source organism: Meloidogyne hapla (assembly GCA_000172435.1). Taxonomy (NCBI): domain Eukaryota; kingdom Metazoa; phylum Nematoda; class Chromadorea; order Rhabditida; family Meloidogynidae; genus Meloidogyne; species Meloidogyne hapla. Next base: position 89,133 of record ABLG01000114.1, on the reverse strand, counting down.
TCTCAAATAATTTAATTTTTCAGCTGAATTTGGTGACTTCAATCCCCACACATATTCTTCAACCTTTGCTTCTGAATTTCGTTTTCACCCTTTACAAAATGAACAAATGGAATTGGCGATTCTTCGAAAATGGGCAGATAAACAACTTACGGGTATGAATCCAAGTCGTGCTGAGGCTGCTTTCTTAGAAAAGGCTAGGAAATTGCCTTTATATGGAGTTGATTTGGTTATTTTTTATAATTAATTTTTAGATAATTAAAATTAAATTTTTAGCACAATGTCCAAGGGCGTGATGGTTGTGAATATAGACTTGGCTTAAGCCCTCAAGGAATGCTTGTACTTGATGGAAGGCAAAAAATAGGTTTTTTAATATTTTTTAATGATAAAATGTTAAGTTTGGAGGGTTTATACTCAATTAAAATGATTTTCCCACGAAATAAAAATGTTTTTCCCCGGCGTGGTTCGAACCCACCACCTATTTAAGTTTTAATTTGTGACTATGTCCACTTCGCCAAGGAGACATCAAGGTGGTTGTAAATTTCCTCTGATTATTTGGGCTAATTTCTTTCGCTTTTGATATCGTTTTTAATTAAAAAATTTTTTTTAATTTATTCTTTTCATTTTTAAAGGACTATTCTTATGGGAGAAGGTTCAGCGTCTCGATTTTCGTGGTCGTCGTTTAACTTTGGTTGTAGAAGAAGAACTATCATCAATAGAACAACAAAAAAGTCAACAACAGGACAATCAACAACAATTAGTTCATCTACACACTTTTATATTTCAAACAAATTCAAGTAGAGCATCAAAGAATTTATGGAAATGTGCAATAGAATTTCATACATTTTTTAGACTCAAATTTATTGGAAATAATGGATTAAATAGGAGAATATTTCCTCCTTTGTTTCGTTTGGGAAGTACTTTTCGTTACAGGTTTTTTAAAATTCTTTTCTTATTTAAAATTAATTTTTTTAATTAAAGAGGAAGGACAGAATACGAGGCAATTAACAAAAACAACGAATTGCAATATCAACAACCAAAAAATTTAAATTTAATAGAAAGACCTCCGTTCAGACGTCCTTCACGTAGATATCCTCCTAGACAACAAAAGAAAGAAATTCAACAAATAAATTCAAGTCCAGTAAAAAGTTTGGATGGAAATTTTACTTTTAATTATTTTAATAATCAGGTTTATTTTTTAAAATTGTTGTCCTTAAATTTTTTAATTTTCTTAGAATGGAAATAGACGAACAGCAATGTCAACAGAGCTGTGAAGAAATGTTTAATTGGTATTTAATTTATTACTTTTTTGAAATTCATATCAAGACAAACACCTCGAGTATATTTTTTTATTTTTTTTGTTGAGTCTTTATTTTTATGATCTTATGGTGTCACATTAACAATTCTGGTTATATATACAATTCTGGTTCTTCTTTTCTGTATATAGCCATTTTTAATTGAAATCAATTAACAGTGCCTCTGGTGTAGTGGATAATGATGTCGATTACACTTGTTATTGATCAAGGTTCGAATCCTTTGGCTAAAAGATGCTTTGTTTTGCCCATACTTTGACTTCTTTAGATTTTTATTTTTTTTCTAAATTATTTTTTAATTGTTCTAAGCTTGTCCTTGTTCTAATATGACTCATAAAAAGCTAATAGACTCAACAAAAATTTTTTTAAAATTATTTCCAAATTCTCTTTCAATTTTCTTCAAAAACTAAAATTTATTTGCGTGTTTTGTTTTTATAAGAAAAAAGAAATAAAATAGCAACAACACAAAAATAAATAATTCTTTAAGCAGATTAATTAAATACACATAAATGACTGTACAGAATTAGACTAAAATTCTTGTGTTTTTACTTTTATTGTTTGTATTGATGAGTAAATTAAGGGAAAATGAATTAATAAAAGCGCGACCCTGGAATGACATTTGTCCTATTACTTCTCATAAATTTTAAGTTAAAAATGACTCGATCAACCTTTTTAATTTTTGTATTTTTCCTTTTTAATTCCCCATTAATTTCTTCTCAATACTTGCAACCTCAAAATTGGCAAAATCCAACAGTTGGATATTCTTCTCCATTTGATCGTTGTTGTTTCTGTTGTTGTTTTTGCCCTGTTCCTTCTACACAAGCTCAATGGCAGCAGTCACAATTACCTGGAGATAAGTTTCCTCCTTCTCAAGGTTATGGACAAAGTCAACAGATGGTTAGTCTTTTTTAAGTTTGATAATTTCACTTTCGATCTTCTGGGTTAGCCACCTATGCAACAAAATAAATATCCACCGTCTATTCAATCATCGAAAATTCCTGGTGGTCCAACAGCTGGGTACTGGTCTTCGTTGAGTGAAACGAGTCCATATCATAGCCAGCAAAAACAATCTGCAGAAAGCAATGATTTCTGGCAAAACTTTCAAGGAATGGATCATCCTAATCAAAACAAAGTATTTTGTCGATTTTAATATTTATGGCATTTTGTCATGTTTTACTTAATTGGCATTTTGTCGTTTTCGAGACAAATGCCAAATTATGTAAAAACTTGACAAAATGCCTTCGAAGAAAACTGACAAAATGCCTAAAAGGTAAAACATGACAAAATGCCTAAAAGGTAAAACATGACAAAATGCCTAAAAGGTAAAACATGACAAAATGCCAATTAGGTAAAACATGACATTATGATAGGGACAAAATGCCCAATCGTTTAAAATTGAAAAATGCCAATAAGGCAAAATATGACAAAATGTCCAAATAGATAAAATTGACAAAATGCCAAAAAGGCAAAGCATGACAAAACGTCCAACTGAAAATGGTCAAATGGCGAAGAATAACAAAATGCCAAACAGGCAAAACAAGACAAAATGCTTAATCAGTAAATGCCCAACTAGGGAAAATGACAAGTCAAGTTCAAACATTTATTAACAATTTTTAAAGGAAACTCGCAACATGGAAGAGACACTTTCTGGGCAAGGAGATGAGACAATACTCAAAAAGACAAGTCAAATTGATGAAACAATAAAAAAGAAATAAAGAAATCTACAAAATCTTTTAAAAATCTGTTGAATATCTTCTCAATTAGTTCCAAAATGTAAACCTAATTCAATCCACCTTTCATAAAAAGCTAATAATGAGAAGAAAAAAGCCGTCATGCAGGCAAAAATGACCAGGAGACAGCGATCTATACAATTGGCCAAAAATTCCCATTCCAGGGCACACCTGAAAGTTAAAAAAAAACTTTAAAAATTCCCTCAAATATCCCCCAAACCTTCTCATCATCTTTTGTCTTTTCATAAATCTCAAGCTTGGACGGCCTCCTCCAGCCACCCATATACGACTTCCTTTTCTCATGTCCTTTTGTAGCCTGTGGAATTCTGCTTTTCGGTGGCCAAAAACTCCCTGGAAATTAAATTTAAACTTATTTATTTTAAAAATTAAAAAAAGAAACCTTTGAAAGAAAATCAGCAGCTTCATCTATCGTTTCTCGCCTTCTCCTTTCTTTGCCTACTGTTCTACTTGCAGATTGGGCAATTTGTTTGGTGGCAGAGACTAATTGTTTGGTTTGGCTAAAGCTTTCATGGGCCATCAGTTTTTTGGGCAGAGAAAATTGTTGTTCTGTTGAATTTAATGGAGACGGGAGCTCCTGAATGGATAATGAATGAAATTTCCCAATAATTTAATTCCAAACCTTTTTATTTTCTACATTCTTTTGCCCATCATCTTCAACCAAACCATATTCAGCCCATATTTCTTTCAAATCAGAAGGGGGCTCAAGTATAAACCTCCAAAGCCAACGGCGGAGAAGAAAATGACGGAGCACTCCGGAAGGTGGCAGTTGCATTAATGACTGAAAAAATTAAAAAAATATTTTTGATGGAAGAGGATAGCCACCACAAACTTTATAAAAAACTTATTTGAAATTCTAAACCTTGCGGGAATGAATAAAAAGTACAAAAGTAGCAATGAGAGTGCCAAAGACGCATGTTCCGATTATTCCCATATAATACCTAAAGGAATAAAAATTCAAAGAAATTAAAAAGAAAAACCAGCTCATCAGAGGAACATAACTTGAAGTATTTGGCATTTGATTAGTCACATAAAATTAAGAAATAATTTTATTTAGAATAATTAAAAAATATTTTTAAAATTAAACCATTAGAAGCATCAACATCATTGTCATCAACTTAAAAATGAGATAAAAAAATTTTTTTGAATTAAAAAATATATCCAAATATTTACAGTATTAATTCCAAGATAAAGCTTTTCATCTCTTTCGTTGCTACTTGAAGAAGGTGTGAAGAAACCAGTGACTGCGACAACAGTAATGATGGAGGTGGGCAGAACCAAGTTGACTGAGAAAAAGAAAAGCAATTAAAGAAATTTATTTAAAAATATACCTATATAGTAGAGAGGTTTACGTCGAATGACCAGAAAAAGAAAAAAATTTTTCCAATTGGTTAAAAACTTAAACAAACCAAATGAGCGTAGAGCATTGTCCACGGGTTCTTGCAGCATTTGAATTGTTGCTAAAAATTATTAAAATTAATTTAAAAAATATTTGAAATTAAAAACCTCAATCCTTTCAAAGTTGAAGCTTATTACAGTCCATTCATCGTTCTGCGCGAAGTTTAATAAGTTAACTGTTGGCCTCTCATAGTGGTAATTAATTGTAGCGCTGTCATGAGTCCAGGAAGAGATGATGAAACTACAGTTCTTAAAATAATTGATTTATTCCATAGAATTTTATAAAATTGACCTGTTGATCGTAGGGGAAGAAGCGTCTTCAAAATAAAAAATTTAATAAAGAAAAATCAAAATTCAAGCTTGAACTCAAAAAAGTCAAGGTTGAACTTGGAACATCAGAATTAATTATTACAAAATTCCTTACACATTCATTCGGCAACTAAGCTTGTAGATAGCAGGAAACATTAATTGAACAGCTGCCCCTTTTCCATCCTTCTGATTAACAGGGAAATATTTTTAATATTTAAATAAGCACTAACTCGCCAATATCCTGTCTTTAAAATTAAAAGGTTTATTTAAAAATAATTTAAAATCAAAAAATAACCTCCACAATTGCATTCATAAGAGCTTCAGTGCTTCTTCTGTCCATCTCTTCGGAGTTGTAAAGCACCAAAAATTAAAAGAATTAATTTAAAAGAATTTAATTTCTAACCGTATCTGGCACCCATATTTGTTGATAAGGCACAATTGTTTTATTAATCATCTCATATTTATTTGGATCCCAATCAAGAAACTGAAAGAAATATTTTTGAAGAATAATCAAATAGCAAGAAACACCTCGTCAAACCAATTTTGTACCTTTTAAAATAAAAAGTAAATTTAAAGGATTTAAATTAAAGTTTATACCATCCACACGTTGACAACAATGCTTTGTCTTCGTTCATCCTGTAATTAAAGATTAGAGACTCAACTTAAGGGGAGGGGAAACAAGTAACCAGAATTTAGGGAAGGAGGGTTTGCGCTCCATTCCTTTAAAATAAATAAACTAACCACTTCCAATATTTGATAAAGGGACATGCTTAAATTGACGCGTGTTGACTCTCTAAAGTCTCTACGAGGATGAACTAAAAACAAAATTCCCTCTGATCTTTAAAAATAAAAAAACCTGTAGGATCATAATTATCAAGAATTTCTTCTACTAATCTTCTATGTCCCGTAAATAGTTGTTGCTCTTCTAAAGGAAGTCTTTTCTTAAACTTTTCTTCCATAAAATATTGGGAATTATTGTTTGAGTCCTTTGCATTCCTTCTAGGCATTCTTCCTTCTCTAAGCACAAAAGCACGCAGGCGAATATCATCTACAGAAAATTCTGGAGCTACTTCTTGCTTAAATTAATTAAACAAAAATAAAGTTAAACGAAAATTAGATTCTTTGAGGCGACCGGGAGGCAACGAGAAAAATCCGCAACGTTTCTTCGACAAAATAGATTGGCGGACAAAACTTGCGGACACATGCCTCTTTTAGGTAAAAAATAATTTTAAATTAAAAAATAACCTCCAAATGCTTGTAACCCCAAGATTCAACAGAACTTGACAATTCTTCTAACCATCCCATTTTCTCGAAACAAATCCCTTTTATTGAAAAGGTCAACAGCCAAAGAAGAAAATACATTCAAGAAATAATTAAAATTAATTTTAGTTCATTTTGAGGTGAAGTAAAGCAACAAGCCTGTTGGATTAATTCTCTAATATTTTCTAAAATAAGAGAAAATGAAAAAAACTGAAAAGGCAAAAAAAAAAGAATATTTAATTTTCATCTTCCAGAATCAAGTGAAGTGCCAAAGAGAGAAAATAAATAGGAAAAAGCTTTTCATTGTTATTAACAAGAAGAGTAGTATTAGGTAGGTGACAATCGATGCCGAACATAAAAAGGGAAGAGGTTTTGAGAAAATTGCCCTCCCAAACAATGAAAAAATAAAAATGCTTTGAAAAAGAAAATTACTAAAAATCTGAAAAATAAGCAATTTGAATGGGGAACACTTTTGGAGTTTTTAATGTCTCCCACAAAAAAGTTTGGAAGATTGTGCCAAAAAACATAATTGATAATCTGAATCTTAAAATCCTTTTTACAGTTTAATTCTAAAAAATACTTGCAGCACATCATAAAACAATCTTTCACAAAGTTATAAAACAAAAAATTAGAATTTACTTGAATAAGCACACCAGGTTGATTGTCCGCATAGGTGGTGAACGTCTGAGAAGTCTTGGTCGGAATTATATTACGTTTAATCAACGGAGTCATAACACCACCAGCAGTCTCAATTCCCAAAGAAAGAGGAGCAATGTTCAACAAAGGTTGCTCTTTCTTTGGGAATTGAAACTGCTGCGAGTGAATATGTTAATTTTCGCAAAAGAATTGATAAAAATAAAAAATGAGTCAAAATGAGATAAAATGTAAAAGTGAGGTGTATTTATACCATGGCCACATAAGGGTGGGGGACGACCCATAGAGCCGATTCATCGCCGATCCAGAGAAGGACAATTCAAAGTAGGGCCAAAAAGGGATTTATCGGCCACAGAAACATTTAAATCTACCTAAATTAGCAGAGACACATAAAAATTAACGAGTACTTGCTGACAAAAACACTAAGGAAGAGGGATTTTTTCACAGAAATTATTTCAAAAGATTATGTCAACCTAGAAAAAAACACTCAAAAAACAAAATATTTTTACTCAGAAAAACTCAACGTTCCGAAAAAAACAATTTTATAGATAGATCATGGGGAAGGAGTCTTTATATGATTGTCGTCAGAAGAATCATTAAATAAATTGAATATTGAGATACTCAGTCAACTTCTTCAATGGTTGGACCTCCAGCACCGCCACCAGCTCCTGGACCGCCAGCTCCCGGCATTCCACCAGGCATACCTCCGGGCATGCCAGCACCACCCGCAGACTGGTAAAGCTTTGAGATGATTGGATTGCAGATGGCCTCCAATTCCTTTTGGTGATGCTCGTACTCATCCTTCTCCGCAGTCTGATTGGCGTCTAACCAAGCGAGCGTTTCCTGACACTTGTCGAGAACCTTCTTCTTGTCATCCTCACTGATCTTATCCTTGAGCTATAAGTTAAAAAAAATTAAAATTATTTTTCCCTCCCTCAAACCTTATCATCCTCCATTGTCTGTTTGATATTGAAGCAGTAAGATTCGAGCCCATTTTTCGCAGCAACACGATCACGTTGAACTTCATCCTCGCCGCGATATTTTTCTGCCTCCTGGACCATGCGCTCGATCTCATCCTTGGAAAGACGGCCTTTGTCGTTCGTAATTGTGATCTTATTCTGCTTTCCAGTCGATTTGTCTTGAGCTGAGACATTAAGAATGCCGTTTGCGTCAATGTCGAAGGTAACTTCAATTTGAGGAACACCACGAGGAGCTGGGGGAATGCCGCTCAACTCAAACTTGCCCAACAAATTATTGTCCTTAGTCATCGCACGCTCACCTTCATAGACCTTAAAATATTAAAAATGTAGATGTTTATCTAGAAAGCTTAATAAAAATCCAGAAGTTATATGAGGAAGAATTAGAATTTACCTGAATAAGCACACCAGGCTGATTATCGGAATATGTAGTGAACGTCTGAGAAGTCTTGGTCGGAATAGTTGTGTTTCGCTTGATCAAAGGAGTCATGACACCACCAGCAGTCTCGATCCCCAAAGAAAGAGGAGCAACATCCAAAAGAAGAAGATCCTTAAAATTAAAGGTAAAAGATGCCCAAAAATTCCCACGATAAAAATACCTGAACATTCTCAGACTTATCACCAGACAGGATAGCAGCCTGAACAGCAGCTCCATATGCAACAGCTTCGTCTGGATTGATACTTTTATTGAGCTCCTTCCCAGAGAAGAAGTCGGACAAAAGTTTTTGAACTTTTGGAATTCGAGTCGATCCACCAACAAGAACAATATCATGAATTTGCGATTTGTCCATTTTCGCATCGCGGATAGACTTCTCAACCGGATCCATAGTGCTGCGGAACAAATCAGCGCAAAGCTCCTCAAAACGAGCACGAGTGATGTTGGTGTAGAAATCAATGCCATCAAAGAGAGAATCAATTTCAATGCTAAAAATTCAAAGAATTTTTCATAAAATAGATTTAAAAATACCTTGCTTGAGTAGAACTGGATAAAGTCCGCTTGGCACGCTCACATGCAGTACGAAGACGACGAAGCGCACGTGGATTGGTAGCGAGATCCTTCTTATGTTTGCGCTTAAACTCGGCAACGAAATGATTAACCTTTAAAAAGTATTTTCAGTAATTTAAACATAAAAATCAAACCATTCGATTGTCAAAATCTTCACCACCAAGATGAGTATCTCCAGCAGTTGATTTGACCTCAAAAATTCCATCTTCAATAGTCAGAATAGAAACGTCAAAGGTCCCGCCGCCCAAATCAAATATCAGGACGTTCCGCTCTCCTTGACCCTTCTTATCCAAGCCATAAGCAATAGCAGCGGCGGTCGGTTCGTTGATGATTCGCAAAACATTAAGCCCAGAGATTGTTCCAGCATCCTTGGTAGCCTGTCGTTGGCTATCGTTGAAGTAGGCAGGCACCGTAATTACTGCATCCTTAACAGTTTGCCCCAAAAACGCTTCAGCAGTCTCCTTCATCTTGACCAAAACCATAGCAGAAACCTCCTTAAAAAGTAAATATAAGATCGATAGGAATAAATCTAAAAGTAAACCTCTGGAAAAAATGATTTCATCTCTCCTTTGACTTCAACCTGGATTTTCGGACGAGACCCTTCGCCTTGGATAACCTTAAACGGCCAGTGCTTCATATCCGACTGCACGGCAGGATCATCGAACTTGCGTCCAATCAAGCGCTTGGCATCTTAAGATTTTCGAATTAGTTCTAACGGATATAGGAACATACCAAAAACAGTATTAGCCGGATTCATCGCAACCTGATTCTTTGCAGCATCGCCAATCAAACGTTCTGTGTCGGTAAATGCTACATACGATGGAGTAGTACGATTTCCTGGAATTTAGATTGAGTCACGTATAATCAGTATTAAAAAACCTTGATCGTTAGCAATGATCTCTACTTTTCCATGTTGAAACACACCAACACAAGAGTAAGTCGTACCAAGATCAATTCCAACAGCATTAGCCTTAGACATTTTAATTTTTTATGATTGAAATCTGAAAATATTAAAATTTTAGATTAAAGGGGTGTGAAATATAGATGATAACCAAAAAGATTCTAAAAGAATGGGAAAGATGCGGATTAAACATCAGTTAAAACTGATAATGGAAACCCATTTAAATCTAGAAAATTCTTTCACGTTATGAAATTGTTAAAGAAAGCTTCAACGATTTACAATTCCTCCCCAAATAATAAAAAAATGAGAAAGTATGAATATGACAACAGCGTCTATATACATAGGTAAATAACTTTCCTAAGAATTTGCGAGAGAATAATGGAACATTCTAGAATTAATTTTAATTGGGATATTTTGTTTCCGAATTTTAAGCGCGGCGACGTAATAGCAATGAAACGACTCTTTAATATAAGAAATGTCTCTTATCCTCCGTCTCTCTTATCCCTGTGTTATCCCTTACCCATCAATAGGACGAAATGGTATTTTTGTTGTTTTGACATTTCATTCCGTAGAGGTTTTGTATTCATATTTTCAAATATTTCATTCTGCTAATTTTTTATATTTATCCTTTTTATATTTATCCTATACATATATAATAATTTATAACTTAAGGATAAATATACACTTTTTAAGTACATATTAGGATATTCAAATTATGTCTTCAGGCACTTATCGTGAAGGGATATTAAAATTGAAAGGGAATAAACAATTGTACGTTTTTTTCCCAATTTTGAAATTATTTCTTTAAATTCAGATTTAAACCAAAGCGGAATACAAAAGAGAATGCTAAATCTACATCATCGAAGATTGACGAGGATAGTGAAGAGAGAGGTTTAAAATTAATTTTATTTATTATAAATTTGATTATTTTAATAGGTGGCTGGAGAAGAATAGCAATCGAAGCTGAACTGAGAGGAGGAATTGATATTGCTATAGAACATGGTGACTTTTCAAAATGTTATTTATCAGCAATGGACAATGGAAGATTTACGATTGGTGCAAGGCATTTATGTAACGGAGAACCGCCTAATCCTGAAGAAATTCTAACGCTGATTAAGAGCCCAGATGACCCTAAAATAAGGTAAGAACTTGGATATCAACCCAGAAATCGTCGTTATTTCCAGCCTCAAAACAGGGTTTGGGAAATATGTTGGTTTTGATTCTGAGGCTTATCTAATTGCAACTGCTGATGCAATTGGTGCCAGAGAACGTTTTGTTGCAGTATTCGAAGATGTAGTATTTTTATATCTTAAATTAATTTTTAAATTTTCGTTTAAAGGGAAAGACAGCGTTGATGGCTTCTAATGGACATTTCCTTTCACTCGCACCAGATGATGGCGGCTATGTTTTTGTGAGCTCAAAAACAGTGCATGACAATGAGATTATCAACGTTTGATTTTATCTTGAATTTTAAAATTAATTAACATTTCAGATTCGAACAAATACAGAAAAGGAAGGCCCCATAGATTGGCTCTCTGCTGACGATAAGAAAAAGGCTGCTGACTGTGAAACCGCTTATGTGTATGTTTTTATATTTTATTTATATTTAATTTTCAGTAAAATGTATCAACATTCACGAGTTGAGCTGAAAAACAAATGCATCAGTTATAATGTTGCAGACAAATCAGAGGTGAAGAGGGCACAGAGAGAAGGTGATCTACATGAAACACTTTTGAATCGACGAGCGAAATTAAAATCGGATAAGTATTGTTAAATTATATTTAATTTCTTTTTCGATTAAAGAATATTTTTCGACTTTTTGAACATATATCTTTATAAAAAAATTTCACAAAACATAAATTTATTTTAGAATCATTATTATTAAAAATTAATTAATTATTGACAAAATACAAAGTGAATAGGAGGGGCATAATTATTAAAATCTTTTTGCTTTCAAAAATTACTTAAAAACTTGAGGGAGGTTTTATGGACAGAATGCCCAATCGTTTGGCTATATAAAATTATTTTTAATAAATTAGGGAATTAGTAATTAATTTTAATTAATTAGTGGTCCAAAATGCGTAAATTTCCTGAGACTATTTTATTTTCCAAAACCGTTCCAGCTGGAATGTCAATTCGATCACCATAATTGGCAATGATGATTACAGTCCCCTAACAAATTTTAAGTATTTTAATCCAAAATTTTAATTACCTTTAGTGTAACATCTCGTCCAAACCAAACATCGCCCGACACTGTTAAATGATCCAATTCCAAAAGATCGGGAATTCCTTGGAATCTTTTTGAAAATTCTTTGACTTTATCGAAGGAGCTGCCCAATTTGACGAGTGGTGTAGTCGGAAAAGAACGCAGGGAACTGAGCGTTACATAGCCGTTTTCAATGTCGTAGAGGTTGCTCATCAATAGCAGTAAATCAGAGGTTTTTTTGACGGGCAAGAAACGTGACCGAGGGACGTTAATACCTTAAATGTGGTTCTCAATTGTTGTCTAGATATTAAGTTAAAAATATACCGCAAGCGTTTTTGAAGCATTTAACCGCAGCACCAGCAGCAGTCTCCAATTGGATTACATCTACCCCTCTATCCAAGTGTTTTGGATTGACGATTACCTTAAGATTTAAGAATAAAATTTTTACGAGAGAATAATTTAAAGAACCTCTATATCCAATTCTCCAGCAGTCACCACGCGTTTTATTGCTGCTAAATTAGCCCAAAGGTTGTTTGTGTTGAATATTCTGAAAACAAACTTAAAATTAATTCAAAAGCCCCTCAAATTGAATACCTGAATTTATTGACAGATTTGAATTCTAAGAAGAAAAAATTATTCAATAGATAATTCATTTTTCAATGCCTACCATCAACATAATCAGGCGGCACCTGCGCAATTTCGAGTAACATTAAACGTCCTTCATATTCAATCCTAAAAATTGAGAAAAATATAGATCATTCAATCTCCAAAATAATTACAATGTGCCTCCTTTAACATCAGCTCGCGTCTTGTCTGTAACCTCCATAATAAATTCAGAGTCACGATTGGCCATATAATTTAAAATATTCGGATCCACAGTCGCGCCCAGATTGTCAATATTAGAGAGAAATACATATTTCTTTCCTTGCCCCAAAAAGGTGTCCAGTAATCCACTAGAAAATATTTTTAAAGAATAAAATAATCTTAAATTATAAACCTTGCCAAGAAAGATTCGTAGAAGTTTCCATGTCCTGGTGGGTACCAACTAAGAAAATATAAGATTTTTTTTAAATATTTTCATAAAAAAATTACCATTCAATATCATTATCATCCACGCTGCGTGCAATAGGGACATAAGATTCTCTGTCAATTCTCGGATATTTGGATTGAGCAAACGAGTGAACCTTGAAAAAAGTGATAAAAACATTCTCAAATTTATTAATTAAAATTTACTTCAACATGAACATTTGTATATTTTTTCAGCAATTTTTGAGTGTCTTCATCAGTGTTGAAACTATTCTAAAAAAGGTAGATTAAAAAAAGAACAGAATTTTCTAAAATTACCATAAGGACCAAAGGCACGCTAACGTCATATTCACGGTTCAAGTTATAAAGAAAAAGCAAAATAAATATTTTGTAATTAAAAAAACCTGTATTTGTTGCAATGTCAAATCAAGAAAAGTAAGATCATTTCGCACTGAAATCATAGACCTAGAAAAATTTTAAAGATTTCTTCTCAAATAAAAAATTAAAAGTACTTTGGCCCTTTACAGCCCATTGATGTTCCCTTAAAAAAGAAAATACTATAGAAAAATATTTCAACTAAAAAAGTACCAATCCTCCATTAAGTTTGACAACTACCAAAGAACTGAGCAATTCGCGCACAATCTCTTTCTGCCCTCTAACCATATTTAAATGAGCATATGGAATTATTGCTTCTTTTTGTAAAGGACGAACTTCTCTTAAAAATTGGAATTTAATTAATTTAAATTAAATAAAATTCAAACTTCCAATCTATAACAGTTCTGGCACGAAGAAAGCGGACAAAGAGAGATTTAAAATTCTCAAATTCTTTTTGCCAAGAATCCACCTTTAAAAATATAAATTTATTTTAAATAAATTTTTAAGTTTCCGGAAATCATTAAATTGATTTTGAACTTGTTTACGGAAGTAATAAGAAATTTTCCGGTTTCTATCAACACTTTCCGGAAATAAAATTAAGTTTCCTGTTTCTTTCCGGAAATCACAAAACAAACTTGAGTTTGAACTTATGAGCTTCCGGAAATAAAATTAATCTTCCGGTTTCTACAATTATCAAAACTTAACTTTCCGGAAACCATTGAATCATTAAATTAAACAACTTGACTTTCCGGAAAATTAATACTATATTTCCAATTTTTAATCTTTTATTAGTAAATAAAAAATTTACTTTGTGAGCCGGAGCAGTTTTCAATAGTCGATCCAATTCCTGATTCAACAAAGAATAAGTTTCGCGTTTTGTTGAGCTTTTCCATTCTTCAGAACTCTGAAATTAAATAAAATTATTTTGAATAGAAACAATTAATTAAAGGTGTGTTATTTTGATTTGACTCCTTAAAAGGAAAATTCCCAACTTCACTAGTAGAGATTAAACGTTGCATTCTTGTAGCTAATTTATCAGCAGTTGATGATTGGTTTAATACAGAGGAAGCAGTAGAAGAATTAAATAACATCTTTAATAGATTTTTTTTCTTTAAAAGTATGTGAATAATCAAAAAAGTATGAGTAAAATTAAATAAAATGAGAAAATAACTAATAAAGAAAAAAGATAGGGGAGAGATTAGTTGTTTATATTTACTAACATTTAAAAGATCATTTGTTGTTTATCTTTGATTTTTATTGTGTTTTTTATTACCAGTATTTTATTTTAAAAAATACACGTAAAAAGGTCAACAAAGGAAGGAGCCACCATTCGATCAAAAATCAAGATTTTCTAACTATTTTCTCCAACTTCTGGAAATCCACGCCTTCCGGAAAAATATTATTCGCTCATTAATCCTTCAGGTTTTCGATCTTTTGGAATTATCTTATATCTTAAAAATCAAAGAAAATAATTTTTACAATTTAAAAAGGAAAAAGAATTTAAATTTTCATGAGAAAAGATAAAAAAAATTTAATGTCTATGTTTGTTAAATAAAAATGAATTTGCTAAACTCTCGTGAAGAGGAAAGAGAGGCTATCTATAAAACCATTTTTCTTTTCTTCAACCCTTCCCCTATTATAGCGATAAAAATTCTTCATTTTAACACATAAAAACTCCAAGTAATAAATTACAACGTTAAATATTCCAATAGTAAAGTTCACTTCTGACAGTTAAAATAGAGGTGATAATTTAAGAAGGGAAAATAACGGAAGCAAAAACCCAGACCCTTAATGTTTATTCGATTCGATAAATATATTTATCGTCTGGGTCACTCTCGAACCTCTCAACACCTTTCAACCCCCAACTGTTATCGATCTCTATTTTTGTTTACCTTCAAAGCAAACCAGTAGAAATAATAAATAATTCCACCAACCTTTAATTCTCGATGAGCTGCAGTAAATGTTTCTTCAGGTGTGGCGGAAAGTAATAAGTTTCCGAGTTGACTTGCCATTTAATTGTCACAAAAAGTTGTTTAAAAATTAATAAGAAATCTAAATAGTTTGATGATTGTTGGAAGCTAAAAAAGATGCTTGAAGGTTTTAAAAAGATGAAAATGCGGTAAATAAATGAGAAAATAAAAATTGTAAACAAAGTAGAGAAACGAGAACGAGAAATAAAAATTATTGGTTTGTTGTTGTTGACTAACCGCTTTAAGCCACAGCCATATGATGATGAAAGGTCGAAGAACAGGAGAATGAATGAGGTTTTTCTAGAATTTTCTACTAATTTTCTCTGTTTTTATTTAACTTTCAATTAATTTTTTTGGAAAGTTTATAAAATTTAAATATGTTGTTTTATGGAGAGTTTTTTTAAATACGCTAGAAATATTCACTA
The DNA here is from genome assembly GCA_000172435.1 of Meloidogyne hapla. Lineage (NCBI taxonomy): Eukaryota > Metazoa > Nematoda > Chromadorea > Rhabditida > Meloidogynidae > Meloidogyne > Meloidogyne hapla. The sequence continues at coordinate 73,568 of ABLG01000114.1, read as the reverse complement.
TAATCCGAAATATCACCACTAATGTGATTCTTATTCTAGTGGTGATCTTTTGGTACTTGCAAGAGTTGTTTCTTCACTATATTCCAAAATATCACCACAAATGTGATTCCTATTTCAGTGGTGATCTTTTGGTAGTTGCAAGAATGACTTTCTCTTTAAGTCCATAAGATCACCACAAATGTGATTCCTATTTCAGTGGTGATCTTTTTGAATTTGCAAGAATGACTTTCTCTTTAAGTCCATAAGATCACTACTAATGTGATTCTCATTTTAGTGGTGATCTTTTTGAATTTGTAATTTTCTAATTTTATTGGAACTTTATGCTTTTCATTTTTCTTAAAACAGGTTTAGGTAAATTATATGGCCACTTGATTCTATTCAAAATAAGCTGAATAATAAAGGAAAAGTAACTTCGCGAGCATGATCTTAAGTTGAAGATTTACTACAAAAGGATGAGTGTTTCTTTATTTTTAATATTAATTGCACGTTGAGGACACACTTCCGGTTTGAAACTGAAAAAAGGAAGAAATGATCCTCTTCACTTTTTAATATAAAGGAATATATAAAAGATTCAAAAACCTATTTTTTAACACTTTCTTTGTAAAAATCTCAAAATAAATGTGAGAATTATTAAACAAAAAAGTAAAATGCCATTTTTCAAATTATCCTCCTTTGTCTCTTTATTTCTTCTAATTTTCTCAATTATTCACATTATCCCCTCAAAATCACAATTATTAATTCATTCAACTCATCAACCTAAATCCCTTCTCTCATCAAGTTCTCGCTTTCGTCAATGTGCATGTCCTACACGTTCATCTTCTCCTTTAATTGGAGGTAAAGCTGCTGCTGCTCCACAACAGAAATTTTTGCCAAAAATGCTTCAAGGAACATCTTCAGACATTTTATTTGATAAAAATTTAATTGATGGATTTTTATCACCTTTAAAACCAAGCAAAGAGGAGAAGAAACATAAAGGAACAGGAAGAAGTGGAAGAGATAGACCAAAAAGAGAAGCAAATAAAATCGTGGATTTAGCTTTGGCAGATCCAGAAAAGAATAAATGCAACAGTGAACGTCTTAGACAAATAATTTTGAAGGCAAAATATAAATCTTTTAAGCTTTAATTTAAATTTTAATAAATCTCAAAATAGGCTAGAGGACGTGACAGCACAGCCTTAAAGCGGAATATACAAGCATTAGCTGAACGTGCTCTATCTGCTCGATTTAGTGTTATATGTGCGCGCAATGATTTTTCTTATATTTCGAATACTGAAGTTTAAATTAAAATTAAATTTTTAAAATTTTAAATTTAAAGGAATTCTGTCAAGAAAAAGTAAATGGAAATATTTGTTATGTATTTAAACAGGCTGGCAGAGAACTAGCGTTTCCAGATCCTCCAAAGTTGGAGCAGTTTAAACGAGGAACTTTGAAAAAGAATAAAGAAAATAATTATGAGGAAAGAGAAAAAGAGATCAATTAAATGATTAAAAAAATATTCTTTAATAAATTGAACAAGATTAGTGATGATTTTTAATAAAAATTAAAAATTCTTTCGAAAAATTTCTTTCCCATTTTGTTCTTGTCTTGTTGCTCTTCCCCCGACAATGCAAAAAAATTCTACATAATATATGTATGTAATGTTTACATATAAACATTCCATTACTCCATTCATCATTTATTCTTCTACTCCCCGCAAAATCCTATCACTTTCTAACAAATTGATTTGTTTTTCCATCATTTTTATTTGCACCTTTAAACTAAAAAATAATTTGTTTTGTTTGGTTGTTTATTTATAATCCTGATCTTTCTGGAATTTAATTTTATTAAATTCTGATCTTTCCGGAATTTGTAAAATAAATACCTTCCGGAATTCTTTCGCAAATTGTAAAACAAATTACTACTTTCCGGAATTCTATCCGGAAATTGTAAAATAAATTACTACTCTCCGGAATTCTATCCGGAAATTGTAAAACAAATTAATATCTTCCGGAATTCTATTCGCAAATTGTAAAACAAATTAATATCTTCCGGAATTCTATTCGCAAATTGTAAAACAAATTAATATCTTCCGGAATTCTATTCGCAAATTGTAAAACAAATTACTACTTTCCGGAATTCTATTCGCAAATTGTAAAATAAATTACTACTTTCCGGAATTCTATTCGCAAATTGTAAAATAAATCACAACTTTCCGGAATTTCTTTTTTATTAAATCCGTAAATTGTAAAACAAATCACAACTTTCCGGAATTTTATTTTCATTAAATTCTTATTTTTCCGGAATATTTAATATTTTTATAATTCTGATTTCTCTTTTCTTTCAGAACATTCCTATAATTATTCTTAAACATGTTTGTTCCTCATCAAAAACAATTCTTCCCAGAAAATTCTCCAGCAGTTGTTGTTCAAAAGCGTAGACCAACTTCCAGCATTTCATCATCACCTATCGCTCTTCGAGCTAGCCCAAAGGGTGTAGTGCAAAAGTGTATTTGTGAAAGGCCAATGGCTTTAGTTGTTTGTCGCAGGTGAATTTTTAAAATTGTTTTTACTTTAAATGTTTCTTTTTATTTTCCTAGATGTGGTCATGATTTAATTGGACGAGTTCTCAGGCAAAATATTTCATTTTTCAATTTATTAATAAGAATTTAAATGTTTAGCCCTTGTCCAACACATCCACGACGAATTGCGTTGATGGATTTACGTGAATGCCCGAACTGTCGAAGTGTTCAATTAAGTGAAGTTGTTTGAAAACGTCGTATTTTTGAATTTAAAGATGCTTTTTTATTTTTATTTTAACAAAAACCAGAAGATCAATTCAACATTTAAAACACTATTTATGTTGTTCTTCTGGGAATTCTCTTTATTTTAATATTTTATTATTTCAACACTTAATATTTAATTGAAAAGAAAATTATTTATTTGCCATTCTACTTGTGTAAAAAAACCATTTTTGCTCAAAAACTTCGTTAATTTTTCATGCCCGAGTAATTGGCTTCTCCCCCTCATCTAAGACTGTTGTTATGCTTTTGAACCTTAAAAATACCTTTACCAATTTATTTATTCCCCGCTGTGTCTAAAAAGCAATTTCCGGCCTTTCTTCCCCCATTATATTAAAAAAGTCATTCAGTCAGCCGTGGCACTTGACAACGAGATATTATAAATGGGAGAGTCTCCGATTAATCCTTAAAAGTATATTTTATAGAGAGAAAAGCTTTTTTTGAAAGCGTCACTCCTTTTTTACTTGTTTGCTTTTTAATATGCATTTCCAATGTTTTGTGAGTTTTTTTCTGCTTTTGGGGCTTTAAAAAAGTCATTTTTTACCTGCTAATGGTTTATCCAACAAGTGTTTAGGCAAACATTCCTAAAGTGAGTTGAATGAAGGATAAAATGACATTTGGTGCCAAATTTAATTTTTGCTAATTTTAGATTTAAAAAAAAATTTTTTTTTAATTTTTTGAACCTTTATTTGAACCCTTTCTTTAAAAAATCACTCGATTATTCATTTTTTAAGAAGTTTCTTCTTCTTCCGCCTTCACGTCAACACAAATTAATTTACAAGTGATGAAGTGACAGTATATAACGCGCCAAACACCTCTTCCTTTTTTTCACCTCCTACTTTTCTTGGCACAATCCTTTAATTCTTTAAAAAACTCTTTTTTCACGTTGACATTTGCCATAGTCGATTTCCATTTTTAATTTGTCTTTTTTTTGTTGAGGCAAAAGTTTAGAATATTTTAAGGAAGTGATGAAATAAAAGAGGTTTTGCGAACAAAGAAGCTAAGAGAAGATTGAAATTAATATCCTTTTTTTATTTAAATAAGTCAACTAATTTCCTGCACTTTTATTTCAAAATCTTTTCTTTTAATTTTCCCATTTTTTTCAGAAATGAATGGCCAACGGCATGTTGGCGCTTCCTCTGTTCCTTCTGCAACAAGAAAAGGTTCTGGAGCTACAAAACTTTCTGGATCATCAAGTGCTTGGACTTCACAAATTGACAAAAATGAAAATATTAAAATAGAATTAAAAGAAGTAAACAACAAAACTTTACTAGAAGAAAATGATAGAATTGATAGTTTACATATTCATACAAATCCAATTTTGAGGTTTATTGAGAATAGTCAATTGTGTAGATGCTCAAAAAGGGTTAGTTTTTATATTTTATGTTTTTTAAATGAACTGATCCTGTCAGTTGGTGCCAAGGGGAAGGTTGGACCGCTGAGGGAGTATCTCTTTTTTAATTGATTTTTTTAGAACCAATTGGCAATTCTTGCAAATCTGGGCTTTCTTATTGTTTTTGGTATTCGCTGTAATTTTGGAGCAGCCAAAAATCACATGTCTAGAGGTTTAATATTTTTTATTTTTTGCTTTATTTAAAAAATTAATTTTTAGATTTTTACGATCCTTGGGGCAAGAAACACGTAAATTTATTTAATATTTTTAATTAATAAATAATTTTAAAGAAACATTCTTTTAATTGGACAAGTGCTGAATTGGGCGTGATGGAATCTTCTTTCTTTTATGGATATTTAATTACTCAAATACCTGCTGGATTTTTGGTAAAATTTTATTTTTTAATTAAAATCCCTATCTTATCACACCCTCCCAGAATTAATAAAAACTTTAATTTTTAAGGCCGCCAAATTCCCTGCAAATAAGCAAGTTTATTTAAATTAAGTATTCTTATTTATTTTCTCATAAAAAGAATGTTTGGACTGGCAATTGGAGGAGCTTCATTTCTCAACCTTTTATTGCCCTACTCTTTTCACTCACATTCTGATTTTATGGTAATTTAATTTTAAAATAAATAATATTTTTTATTAAATTAACAGGTTGCTATAGTGCAGATATCACAAGGACTTGTACAGGTTAGTTGTTATTAATTATCCCTGTTTGAAAGAAAGAGTCTATTCTTTCATGATTACTGATGTGGACTCTTTCTTTCAAGTAGAGCCCTAAATTATAGAATAATTATATTCACCTTTTCAAGGGTCTCGCCTATCCAGCAATGCATGGTTTGCAATAAAATGAAAAAAACAATTGACTATTTAATAAAATATTCAGGTGTCTGGCGTTATTGGGCTCCACCACTTGAAAGGTCAAAATTAGCAACAACTGCTTTCACTGGGTAAACTTTTAAAAATAAACATTTTTTATTAAAATATTTATTTTAAAGTTCTTATGCTGGAGCTGTTTTTGGTCTTCCAATAAGTGCTTGGCTTGTATCCTATACTCATTGGTCAGCTCCTTTCTATATTTATGGAATTGCTGGTGTTCTGTGGAGCATTTTTTGGTTTTCGCTGACTTTTGAGAGGCCAGCATTTCATCCAACAATTTCCGCGAAAGAAAAGGAGCATATAGAAGCAAGTATTGGACAAGTTTCTCAAACACAACCTACGGTTTGCTTTTTTAATTGTTAAATTAGTTAAAATTTAATTTTTTTTCAGTTGAGCACAATTCCTTGGCGCGCCATACTCACTTCTAGGGTAATTTAAAAATATTCACTATAATCCAAAAGGTCACCACTAATGTGATTCTCATTTCAGAGGTGATCTTTTGGTAGTTGCAAGAATACTTTTCTTCACTATAGTCCAAAATATCACCACTAATGTGATTCTCATTTCAGTGGTGATCTTTTGGTAGTTGCAAGAATACTTTTCTTCTCTATAGTCCAAAATATCACCACTAATATGATTCTCATTTCAGTGGTGATCTTTTGGTTTTTAAAATAAAACAATATTTTCAGCCTGTTTGGGCCATTATTGTTGCTAATTTTGCTAGAAGTTGGAACTTCTATCTATTACTTCAAAATCAATTGACGTACATGCGTGATGTTTTAGGACTGCGAATTAGTGATGTTTGTTTATTTTTAATTTTTTGAAGTTTATTTTTTATATTTTAGAGTGGATTTATTGCAGCTCTCCCTCATGCTGTTATGGTAAATTTATAAATTTATTTTAAATAAATTTCTCCTTTAAATTAAAGGGTTGCGTTGTTCTACTAGGAGGGAGAATGGCGGATTATCTTCGTTCAAATAAAATTCTTTCGACAACAGCAGTTCGTAAACTTTTCAATTGCGGAGGTTAATTTTAAAAATTATATTAAAAAATTATTTTCCCAGGATTTGGTTGTGAGGCACTTTTCTTACTTGTTGTTGCCTATACAAGAAGTGAACGCACAGCAATGATTGGTTTATTAATTTTGAAAGGTTTAATCTAATTTTTGTTTTTTCAGCTCTCATTTTTGCTGTTGGTTGCAGTGGATTTGCAATTTCTGGTTTTAATGTCAATCATCTGGATATCGCCCCTCGTTATGCCGCTATTTTAATGGTTTCTAATTAATATTTTTTTAAATTAAAGAATGATTTTTAAGGGGTTTTCTAATGGAATTGGCACTTTGGCAGGATTAATATGCCCCTTTGTTGTTGAATCATTGACTGCAAAAGGAAGCAATCCAAATGGTTGGGTTACCGTCTTTCTGCTGGCTTCAATGATTCACTTTACTGGGATTACTTTCTATGGAGTTTATGCATCGGGAGAATTACAGGTTTCTTTAGGGAATAATCTAGATTATTTTTGTCATTAACTTTTAAAGGATTGGGCTGAACCAAAAGAGGAAGAAGAAAAGGTTTGGAGTGCTGAACAAGCCTCCGAAGCCCGAAGATTTGAAGAAGCTGGAAAGAGGAAAGGAAGTTATGGAGCTGTTGGAACTGCTGTAGACATTGAACCTTTGCCAAAGATTAGAAACTTTAGTTCAAGAGAAGAAACAACAGGAGTTATTCAAGGAATTCAACAAGCACCAAGAAATCCATTCGCAACGGATTGGGGAGATTCTCATTATTATCAAAATGGAGCCAATAATGCTTGTTTTAATGAGAAGAGGGATTCTTTAAGATAAGTTTATAGTTTGTTAGACAAATATTGATCTCTTTCCCGGTCTAATTCGCATTTTTAAATTTTTTTGAAAAGAATAAATAATAAACATTAAATATTAATTTAATATTCGAGGTAGAATTCTTGCTAAAAAACAAAATTCTCAGAAAAATTAAAATAAAATATAACCGGCGCAAGAATAATCCAAAAGACTGACAATCAAGTTCATCCCTTCTATTTATTTTCTTTCTTTCTGTTTTCAACTACCAATGGCCTGTAAGGATACAGAGTGGAGATTACTGCTTGCCTTCGAATTGACAACTTAAAATATATTTTTTTAAATAAAATATTCAATATTTATAAAGAAAACCAACCAGCGACTTCTTTCCTTCCTGGAAAAGAAAAAATTATTAAAAAATTATAAATCATAATAACCTCATATAATTCAGCCAATTTGCTTTCACTTGGGTTCACAGTCCTCCAATGCTCAAAATAGTCACGGACACGACGACGAGCAAAATGTTTGTAGCTGTATTGCGGAAACTAAAGATATTATTTAGCAAAATTGTTTAAAAAAATTAACGAACAAAACCTCACTGCCTGCTCTCAAAAGATCCTTGTAAAGTCTAAGCCAATCAGCTCGAACAGGAAGTGCCATTTTCATTTAGAATAAATCTATCAAGTTTTCTGTCAAAAAGTAAAAAGAAAATATTAAAAATGTAAAAAATTTAAAATAAATATTAGTTTAAAAACTAAAAGAATATTTAACAAAAAAAGTCATGTAAATATTTATCAAATAAATTAAAAAATATAAAAAAATACATTTAAATAGATTCAAATCGCGCTTCTAAAATGTTAAGAAAACGAAATCGATCCAATGCCCGTATCATCACAACTAAAAATAAATAATGGTTTATTCGCTTTAAAAATAAAAATCAAACCATTTGAATCAAAAGTATGTCGAATTTCAATATTAGCTTCTCTTGCGACGTGTTTGAATGCACTTCCAATTACACTAAAAATTTAACTCTAAGAAAAAATATATAAAATTTTAAAAACCTTTTTCCACTTGTATCAGCCATTATTTCGACCAACGGCATCAACTTAAATTTAAAAAATCAAGTTTATCTTCATAATTCTCTTCCCTCACCCCAGAAATCAAATACCATCCTGATTGTTCACCCAACAAAGGAAAGATGAGAATAAAAGGTTTGGTCCCACGAGAAGATGGATTCTAAAGACCATTTTTATTTAAAAAAATTTGATTATTAAAAAAAACCGTGGAGACATAAGCACGCAATACTGAATGAAAAAACAAGAAGAGAAAATGTCTTGAAGAGAGAAAACCAAGCATTGAACACTAAAATAACAATTAATTTTATTTCTAAATTTTAATAAAATTTACTTGATCAGAAAGAGAAAGTAGAAAAAATCTAGACATCAAAACAACATGTTTTTGAGCAATTGACCTCTTAACCAATTCATTTAAACTTCGTAATGCCATTTTGTAAAGCTCTACCGAATGCTTTAAGGGTGGTAATTCACGTCCTCCAGTCTTGAAGAATTCTCGTAAAATTTCATTTGTTGATTCAAAACGACGACTAAGTTCGAGGTCAGGCTTTAAAAATAATAAAAATTATTTAATAAAATTTCCAAAAAATAACCTTGTCAGCCTGATTCCACTCCAATCTAATAGTTAAAATTCTTGCAAAATCAACAGCATTATAAGTAGAATTAAAACCAAAATTTGTATTGAATGAAGCAAAGGTTTTATTCAAATATTCTTTTATTATTTTAAAAATTTCCAAACGGCGATCCTTCTTTATAACTTCAAAATTTTGACGACATTCAGCAAGTGTTAGACTAATAAAAAAATAAGTAGTAAAATTGAAAAATATCTTTACCCAATTTTTGAAAGAATTTCTTTAAATTTATCCTCTCCTCGTTGAGACCAAAGTTTGCTTTCGCAAATAAAATGGGATTCATTCAGCATGCTCTCATAAAGAGTCCATCGAGAATAGAGAGGTAAAATTAAACTAAAAAAGAAAAAATATATTACAATAAAAATACAAAGAAATAATTCCCAAATTAAAAGGCGACGAAAGGGTTCGAACCCTCATTCCCAGCAAGCCAAACCCAAGACGCAACCCACTTAACCACATTTTCAAAAATTAAAAACAAACTCCTCTTTAAAGCTGACGGTCAGATGATTTCTATTTTGATCATTCAAAGCAGCAGATCTTGGCCCAAACTTCAAAATAAAGGGTTTCATCCTATCAGCACAAATCTAAAATTGTTAAAATCTAAAAAAATAATTCAAATCCTTACATCAGTATATTTTTCTACAGAAATTATTTGATCAATAAATTGACTGCTAATTCCAACAGCAGAACACCACATTATTTCAGCACTAGATTTTCCCAATTCATGAGCCAATTCCAACATAAATACAGATATCTAATTAAAAATAAAAAAATACCAAAAATATGGTGACATACCGGTGGAGCATACCAAGACTAAAAATTAATAAATTTTAGTCGCTGGAAGGGAAACCCCAAAAAAGAAAATAACCTTTAAATAATATTCCCATAAGATCGTCCCTCTTGCTCGTTTCCAGTGGGTGCGCCGTTGTCTTTTTAATGTTCTACTAGCGATTATATCAGCCAAATGTTTGCGTTTTCCACGTCTTTTAATTATTGAATTCCTTCCTTCTTGACTTTGTTGGTCATTTTCCACTAGTTCGTCCACTTCCCCGTCTTCCTAAACTATTTTATTAAATATTAATTTTTATTTAAAAAAACCTCTTCTTCCTCTCTATCGATATATTCGCCTTCAACATCCTCTCCTTCTTCCTCTTCACTTTCACTTCCAGATTGTTCTTCGTGTTCATAAATTGAATTAGCATCAGGCACATTCCAATCAGGCAATTCTGAACTTTCTGTTAAAACTTTTATTGAATCAACATTGTAGATATTGTCCAGATGAATTGGCCTTCTTGATTCTATTATCCAGAAATTTACCTTAAAATAGATTTTAAAAAATTAAAAATAAAATAAAAATACATTTGAAGGAAGCTCAAAATCAAGTAGAGAATTTGACCCAACACAATTCATTAGAATTATATTCTTCGTCTGCTTGCCATGTATTTTGATTGAGGACTTCAATCCTTCTATTGAATTAACCGGAATAAGTGTATATGTTACCTCGTCACAAGAAAATAAATGCTAAAAATTGGGAGAATTTAAAAAATTAATTCAAATAATTTTACAGTCAAAATAGCAGTTGCACATAAAGCATCAACATCGGCATTTACAATAATTAGAATATGCTTAAAAATAAAGAAATTAATTTTATAAAATAAATAAAATAAAGCTTACATCCTTTCTAAGCTCTTCATAAAATTGAAGTCGAAAATCGTTGCTAATTATCATTAGAATAAAATTAGAAAATCAACTAAAAAAAATCTGAAATTTATTAAAATTTTATTATTCATGCCTCAAAATTTAAAAATCCTATTTTCCACAATTTATTAGCAAAATCGTTCCACCCAAACAACAGCTGTTGTACAAACCTCTCTACTAAAAATAAAGATAAATCAAAGATTTTCCAAGAGTTCGGATGGACAGGCGCTATTAAATACTAAAAATATTGCTTAAAACTCATTTATTTCCCCTCTGGTCAAAGGAAATAAAATCATTCATTTATTTCATTGCCTTTTTACTTTAAACTTTTATGGGATAAAATTTAGTAAAGAACGATTTTACTAAAAATTGGTTGGTCATTTACTTTCAATCTTTCCCAATATTTTCTAAAATATATTCCTATTTTCAAAAAAAAAACGCAATTCCTGTCTAGCCGACTCTGTTGGTTGTAGGTGTCTTTTAAAATAATCATCACAACCCCCTAGAGTTCGCTAGGTGGAAAATGCGGTAAAACAAAATTGAAAAAAAAAATAAAAATTAAAAAATAATTCAAGAATATCCTCGAAGGAGGCTCAACTTGTTTAAAAATTAAAATTCGAAATAACGATAAATTTTATCAATTTAATATTAATATAATATAAAAGCAAAAAATCAAAATAAACAATATACCAATTCATATTAATTCGGCGACAAATTCTGTCTTATCCAAGTTGAAACACACTGAAAAATTTATTTTTAATAGGAAATGTGGAACTAAAATTTTGCAGGTAAGGGGATTTACTGAGATAATTAATTTTGACGGGTTGTCCTCTTTGAATGTCACCATCCTCACAATCAGTGGGGGGAGGGAAAAAATTTGAAATTTAAATTAAAACAAACTCGTTTTTGTCTTCATCTTCTGTAAGGTCCTCTTGTCCTTTATCGGCCTCTCTACTTCGCATACCACTAAAATCAATTGCACCAGTTGTTGTAGTTCCATTTTTATAATCAATTCTGTCAAATGTTTGAGAATCACTGTCAAAAACTCCAGCATCAGAAAAATCAACAGCAGCATTTGAATCTTCTTCATCTATATCCCTCATTGCTCGAATGTCTAAAATTAACAAATAAATTAAAAAAAGAAATATTCTTACTTTCTTCATTAGAATTTTCAATAGACATGGCGCTTTGCATTGTTTCGTCGTTATTTTCACTTTCCTCGTTTGGCATTTTTGGAGTGACAATTTTCGGGGCTACTACACTGCTGGAAGAAACTGAAAAATAAAGAAAGGTTAGAAAGCTTCACAAAATGTTTATAATCAAACCTGGAACCCATTTGTATATACTAATGCTGCTATCTTTGAGTAAAACCCATCTCTTCTCCCTTAAAGTTTTCCAAGTTATTTTAGTAAATTAATCATAAAAAATACCATTTCCGTACAAATCCTTTGTCTGAAGCATAAATAACTCTTCTCAATTCATCTTTTGCTTTATTCCTTGTTTCGGCACGGTTATTGCGTGGAGTGACTTTTGAAAGAGAAGAAATGCGACTAAAACTAAAAAATTTAAGTAGAAAACGTAAAAAGGAGAAAAACCTTGGCTGCATCTTGAGAACGTCAATTATGTTGCAAAAATTTATTTAAAAAATTCACAAAATTCAATAAGGGTAATTAAAAAAAATTTTTGAAAATTCTAATTGATTATTTTTTCGATATTTTGAAATATTTTTCAGTTTTTTACATTTTGAAATTTTGTTAATTTTCTTTTTAATTTTTGGCATTATGTTTATTTTAATTTTTTTGTTGTTTTCTTAGGCCTCCTCTCATTATTTTGCGTGCTATTATTTTTAAATTTTTTTTTATTTTTTTTTATTTTTTTTTTATTTTTTTTTAAAATTTTTTACCGTATTATTTATCGTATAATATTATTATTGTGCTAGCTTTCTTTAATTTATAAATGTCATCTTTCAGCTCAGAGGTATATTTTCTTTAATTTTCCTTTTTAGATTATCTTTAAAGGTTCTTCATTGGAAACCAACAAAATTAGAAGAAAGTGATTCTACTGATATTTCAGAACTTGATGCTCTAGCTCAAGAGATACGTGCTGAACTATTAATTGCCAAAGAAGAGGAAGAAAGATTGACCGAATGCATTGTGGATGGTTTAAAAAAGACAGAAAAGACTCTAGGTTTATTTTAGTTTTAAGAAAGATTTTTTATTTCATTTTTTAGGCACTTCTAACTTCCAACGTTTTTTCGACCAATGTGCCGCACGTGTTAACGCTGAGTTCGAACGCTCTGAAGCCGATGCTCGCCAGTTGTCAAATTCATTAGATGCGCTTTCAGGTCTTGCTCAAAATATTTCAAAACGTGTAGCAGCATTAGATCAAGGAAAAAGTCGTGTAGTTGAGTGTCTACAGCATGTCAGTGATTTACGGGATTTGGGCACTTGTGCGAATGGTGTACAACAGGCAATTAGAGATGGAAATTTTGAAGAAGCAGCAAGCCATATCCATCGATTTTTAACTCTCGATTCAATTGTTTTCAAAATGAGCGACAGTCAAGATGTCAAAGGTTGTATTTATTTTTATAATTAATTTTAAACAAAGTATTCCCTTCATTCAGATGCTGGATATTCTGTCAAAAATTGTTATGAAGTATTGCGACAAGCTTCAATTGATCTCAAACAACAGCTTGAACAAAAATTTGATGAAGCCAAATCTAGAGGTGATATAGCAACAATGGAACGATTATTCAAACTTTTTCCGTTAATAAATGAACATCAAAGTGGGCTAAAAAGATATGGAGCGCATATTTGTGATAAGATTGCTGAGCTTTCTGAACAGAATTACAAAATTATGCAGGTTTGATTTTGAGAGCTTTTTGAATCTAAGATATATTTTTAGGCTGGTGGAACAGATGATAATCGGAAAAATGTTCTTTTTGCTGATACATTAACAATGCTTTTTGAGGGTATTGCCAGATTGGTTGAGTTGAGCCAGCCTGTTATTATAAGCTCTTATGGACAAGACAAAATGTTGGATTTAATTGAAATAATTCAACCACAATGTGACAAGCAAACGAGTTTGATTTTAGATGCTTTTTTACAGAAACGTCATTTCCAAGGGCTGGCGAATCAGGTATTTTTTAGAAATCCTATTTATAAATTGATTCAACGTTTTTATTTAGGTACGTCACTTACTCAACACAGACGGATTTTCTCAAACTGGTTATTTTTATTTTTAAAATTTTTCTAATTAAATAAATTCCAGAACGAATTAATCCAATAGAATTGGACCTGCTTCTTTCTGAAGTAACTTTAATGCATACACGTGCTGAACTCTTTTGGCGATTTCTTAAGCGTCGATTAAATCGACCTGCTGATTTGGAAAGAAAGAAGCGAGAGGGGGAAATTCTGACAGATTCAAAGAATGAAGATTCAACAAAAAATGAATTTGATGATCCACTAATAAATGAACAACGAGATTTCGAAAGTGAAGAACAGCGTGAAGAATATATTGTAAAAATGAAGAAGCAACGAGTAGAAAGAGATCTTAAATTGGATTTGGTATTAAATCGCTCTGGTTTAAACACGCGGATGCAGGTTAATTAACTTTGAGATATGTTAACTTAAAAGAATATTTTAGGAGCTGTTGGGTAATTATGTGCTAATGGAGCAATATTACATGACCAATTCTGTTCAAAAAGCAATTTCCATGGACATAGTCGAGGACGGAGCTCTGACTAGGTTTATACAAAATATTTTATTTACGCATTATTTTTCTTTTTAGTTCACTTTTGGATGATGTTTTCTTCATTGTACGCAAATGTATTCGCCGTTCCATCAGTTCTTCCTCTATTGATTGTATTTGTGCTATGCTCAACAACGGCGTGACTTTACTTGAAACCGAATTTTTCAAGTGCATTGCTGCTCCAATTAAGGTAAAATTATAATTTTTGAGTCTATACCTCAATTTTTGGTTAGTCAGGCTATCCAAGCGTTGGCTGGACAACAGAAGCATATCAAACTGCTCAAAGCGCTTATACCGCTGTTCTTCAACAAAGCAAGGTTGTCAGTGATACTTCTACCAGCAGTATAGAGAAGCAACGAAATGCATTTTTGATTGGACTTAACAATATGCGCTCTTCAGTTGAATGTATTTGTACTTTAAAATTGGGATTAGCTGAAGATTTTGAGAAATATTTAAGCCAGGTTTGTTAAACATTTTTATTTATTGAATATCTATCTTACAGATTACCCCTTTGGAAAGTAAAAAGCTTGAAAATGCAGTCAGTCAATTAGATGATTTTACAAAACGTCTCGAGCAGCATGCGAATCTTGGAATTGTTAAACTTTGTGATGCAGCAATTAGGGCTAAACTTAAATCAAGGTTTATTTCGTTTTAAGATTTTTATTCTTTTTCTAGTGCTGATGAATTTCTTGAAATTCCCCATATTCTGTCGGATGAAGAACTTGCTGATTTTGAAATAAATGATCCTTTTATGAGCAATTTTATTCTTCAATTGGACAAGCAATTGGTACGCTTTGAGACGCTTCTTGTGCCAGAAAATTATCGAGTAAGCGGGTTTTTTTTAGTTTTTTGAAATGTTCGCTTTTAAAGATGTTGGTGTCTTGTTGCGCTGGTGAAGTAGCACAACAATTAGAAAGAGTAATATTTAAATGTTCCTTCAATAGACTTGGTGCTCTCTTTCTTGATAGAGAATTTAGAGAATTATCTTCTTATTTGAGTTCTATAGCAAGTTGGAATATTCGCGAAAAATGTACTCGTCTTTCCAATGTATGCTTTTTTGAGGAAGAAAAGTATCTTTAATTTTTAATTTTAGATGGTTGCTTTATTAAATTCCGAAAGTTTGGATGAAGCGATACAATTATTAGAACAAATAAATAATTCAATGCTTTCAACTGCAATATTGTCACAAAATGATATTAAA
The DNA here is from genome assembly GCA_000172435.1 of Meloidogyne hapla. Classification (NCBI taxonomy): domain Eukaryota; kingdom Metazoa; phylum Nematoda; class Chromadorea; order Rhabditida; family Meloidogynidae; genus Meloidogyne; species Meloidogyne hapla. Next base: position 58,348 of record ABLG01000114.1, on the reverse strand, counting down.
CGGACATTGAGTCTTCGTGAAGAATTTCAACGAGAACAAATCAATTCAAAAGTTAAGGGATTGAAAATATAATTTGACTAATTTTTATATAATTTTAAATATTTTACATAATATTTTAAAAATTTAATTGGCTGTGATAAATTTTATTGGATTGATTTTTACCTTTTTTTCACATTTGATTATTTTGTCTCTCTTTTACTTTCGATGATTTTTCTTATTTTTTTTAGAAATTTAGCCTTCTGTTCTATATTTACAATTATTTTTAAATATTTAATTTTATTATTTTGCAATGAATTATGATGATCCAACACAACAACAATTTTTTATCCATCGAATTCGATCACAGCAGCAACAACAAAGAATGGTTTATCTATTTTTAATTTATTTGATCACAGATTCGTTTAGGCACTTTCAATGGCAAATCAACCGGGAATACAACAACATCCCCAACAAATGAGACAATCTTTTAATATGGTTCAACCGCAACAGATGATGGTACGAATGCCTGTTATGGGTGACGATCCTAATGGCCAGCATTATCCGCAACAACTTCCTCCACAACAACTTAGGTTTTCTATGGATAAATTGATTAAAAATTATAAAATTAAAAACTTTAGTTTTAGAGATTTACTCCATAATCTTCCAGCAAATGTGCAAATGCAGATTAAAAATGAATCAAATCCAGAACGTAAAAAGTTCTTAATCCAAGAAGCATTAAAACACCAGCATGTTGTTTTTATGATTTTATTGTGATTTAAGATAAATTATTTAATTTTTAGCAACAAATGTATGAACAACAAATGCAACAACAAGGCGGAATGGGGATGCGTTTGCCTATGAGTTTGTTTAAATGTTTTCAATTTATTTTTTATTAATTTTCATTTAGACGTTGTTCAACCACAGCGCTTGCCAATTTCACAAGGAGGAGGAGCTGTTTATCCTGGTCAACAAGTTATAATGCAACAAGCACAAATTCAGTATTCTATTTTCTCTTGTAATTTTTAATATTTATTTTTTTATCAGACGAATTCCAAGCCAAGGATCTTTTGGCCAATCACCAGGACAACCATCACAAATGTATATGCCTACAAACCAGATGGGGCAATCAATTCGTGGTGCTGCTATGCACCCAATGCCTATTAATCAACCTTACCTACAGCAACAATTTCAACAGCAGCCTCAGGTTTATTTTCATGGATTTTTCTTTCCTTTATTATTTTTCTTTCCTTTATTATTTTTTTTCACTTCAGCAACAACCAATACATCAACTTCAAAATCAACAACATATTCCTGTAGCTCCCATAATTCCTCCTCAACAACACAGTCAAATAACTCCATCAAATTCAGTTGAATCAAATGTTGGAATGGGCACATTACAACAAAGCGTGAAGAGTTCTCTGCTCATTCAACATCTTGATCCAGTCAGTCATCCACCTACTTCAGAAGACCAATCTGCAGTTCCTGTAGTTGTTGATAATGCGACAGGAGCTCGTTCACGTATTTTTTTCTATTTTCTATTTAAAGTATTTTCCTTTCTAGAAAACACTCCTGATCATCAATTGCCTCGATCGGCAGGAACTCCTCTTTCTGTAAACTCCCAACAACAACAAAATGAAACAGAAAATCCAGAATACAAAATGCTCTTGGAACGTTTATGTACTCATAAAAAAGATGTAAAACGTTTATTAGAACATTTAAATATCGACAAACCTGGGGAGATGAAGCTAAAATCTTCTTTAATTAATGTAATTCAAGTGATGGAAGGAACACGCAAAGGAGGGTAAATTGTTTAAAATTTTCTAAAAAATGTTTTTTAATAATTTTCAGTCTAGTAAATAGAGATCTATTAAAGAAACTTCTTTCAAATGTACAAACTGTGTTGGAACAATACAACATTGCTCGACATTTTTTAGTTGCAGCGAGGAAATTAAAAGCTGCACAATCAAGTGGACGTGAAATGCCAAAAGAACCTTTGTTTTTAGATCCTTGGAAAGATGTCAGACATTTACAAATCAATATTCCTGAAGGAGTTTTGGCAAAGAAAAGTGAGGAGCCTAAGAAGAGAGGAGCAGATGCAAGTCAAAAAGAAGATGTTGAGGTACCAATCAAGCGTGGTTTGCTTGAATCTATGGCAGAATGTATTCTTTTATAGTTTCTAGAATTAATAAAAAATATTTTTCTTAGCTTTTTCAACTCCTGAAAAACAAGCTGGAGCAATTTCTAAAATAAAATGTATTGATGGATCAGAATTAATGCTTAATCCAATTCTTTCAATGGCTTTGGGAAGAGCTGTTCAGCAAGGATTTATTTTTGATTTTGATTCAAATCATGTACCAATCTCAAGCAATTGTCCTGCTCTGCATGTTAAATTTTCTAGGAAAGATGATAAAAAGGTTTTGTTTTGATAATAATTTTGGGGAAGAAATCATTAGGCCCTTAGATATGTCTTAGTTATAATTTTTTAATTTTTAGTCAAACATTCCAACTCTTTTTCTACTTTTACCAACAAATTATCCAAAATCTCAAATTAAAATTTTAATGGAATCATCAGAAGGATCAACTGCTATGGATATATTTCTTGAAAAATTGGATTCAAACCTAGTCAATACAAATTCTTTGGATAGTGTACTTGCTGTTTGGAATAGTTGTTTTTAATTAACTTTTTTAATATTATTTTCTCATTATTCTTTTACTAATATTTGTGGTATGTTTTTCAAATGTGAATAAATTTAAATTTGTTTCTAATTTTTATCACTTTAAATCCTGTGTATATGTGCTGATAAACTTTTTCTTGCTGTCAGTGGAATTTGTTCAGTTGGACTCTAGTGTCCATTTTCAAAAATTATTTTTTATTAGAATTTTCTAGAATTGGCATTCTGTTTAATTTTGTTTGTAAACAAAATCTTTTTCTCTCTAACCCATACTATTTTCCCTTTTATTGATTTTTTATTATAGAGAGTGTTGGTGAGTAATGCATACAAATGTGTGCAAGAAAGTATTGAAATTTTGTACCCTTCCATTTTTCTGGCGTTGATCATTTATAAGGATTCTTCATTTTTGATTTTTTTGAGAGGGGGTAGTGTGTAATTATTTTATTTCCGGACAAGACTTGACAAATTTTTAAATCTCTTAAAATTAATTTATAAATAAGTTTCTTTTAAGTGGTGGTGGCCCTTCAACTGATGTTCTTCAATAAATTTTCCTGGAACAGTTTAAGACGTTAGTTTAATTTTTTAGTTTTCAAAATCTAGTCACTTTTAGTATTTGGTGCGGATCCGCCCGTTTTTCGGTAAGGAGTACCAAGTCTTCTTGCCCGTTCGTTCGGTAAGGGAGATTTCTTCCTGCCCGTTCGTTCGGTAAAGGAGCACCACCAAGCCTTCTTGCCCGTTCGTTCGGTAAAGGAGCACCAAGCCTTCTTGCCCGTTCGTTCGGTAAGGGAGACTTCTTCCTGCCCGTTCGTTCGGTAAAGGAGCACCAAGCCTTCTTGCCCGTTCGTTCGGTAAGGGAGACTTCTTCCTGCCCGTTCGTTCGGTAAAGGAGCAAAACTTGAATGCACAGCTTCCTCCAAATAGTCAAGGATGGATGTCAAACAACAACAAGAAGATGGAAGAAAGTTTGTTTTATTTCTTTTTAATCTCATGTTTTGTCCGGAAATAACATTAATCCCTAAGTTTAAAATTCTTTCCGGGTAAATTTTACAGAGTTTTCCTAGCGCACAATCAGCAATATTTGTTTGATTGCTCAAAGAATGTAACAAATTATTGAGTCAGGTTTTTTTTCTTTTTAATTGTTGATTGAGACATTGTATTAAGGTACTGGCAACTTTCCAACTAACATCAAAGTGCTTGTCAGAAGATTTTCTAAGGAGCAGGCTACAAAATCAACTAAGTAGTCCGGCAACAACAACAGCAACTAATCGTCTTGTGGCTTCAAATACTTTTGTTTTGCGTACCGCTTACGCGCTTACCTGGACGGGTAACACAAATTGTTGGACAAAGCCCTCGATGTTGAAATACAAGGTTTATATTTTTCTTTTATTTGTGTTACAAAGCCATTCTAGCTGTTTTTGTAGCTTGTTTCCTGCAAAGTCTTCTAACGAGCACTTTGGTGTAGTTGGAGGATGTTGGGTTTCCTCTTATAGAGGTCATCGGTTCGAATCCTTTTGATGGCAAACTATTTTTATTTTCCAAAGATCAATATTTTATTTTTTTTATTTAATACAAAGTTGCTATTTTGTACTTATATATTTTTAATTGTTTCTTTTAGTCTACATCCTCTGCTAATTTCTTTTCCAAAACAGTTTTATTTTCCTGAATTTATTTTTTTTACGATTCCAAAAAATTGTAACAATTTAATTGCCACCTTTTCTCCTCACAAATTGCTATAATTGTCTTTTCGGAAGACTATTTGGAGCTGTGAATTGACTCGATTGTTACTGCTTGGACGCTAAAAAATTATTTCAAAAAATTTCATCCATTTCAAGTATTCAACCTGCTCGGCTAGGAATTTTCTCCATTTATTTGAAGGTATTATTACCCTCCCAAATTCATCTCTTTCCAATGGAGTTGTCTCTTTCTTTTAAAATTGGCTTTAAAATTAATGAAATAATTTTTACTTTATTCCCACAGCCTTTTTCCATCGCTGACTTTCCTCTAGGTTCTGCCCATTTATTGTTTTCTCTTTCCCCATAAATATTAAAATTAGTGCGATTTAATGATGGAAAGTTGTAAAACTTTTGTTGATAATTATTTTCAACTAAATTTTAATTTTTTTTAGAAATCCGTTGTGTCCGCAAGTTTTGTCCGCAAACTTTTCTTCAATTTTTTTAAATTTCCTTACTTTCTTTTTTCTTTTCTCTTTGTAGAGTTCCATTCATTCCACTACTTTCACGTTCAACTTCTGGTATAAAATCGTCTAATCGCCCTGGATTAGGTTTTTCGTCTAGCGATATAACGCGATAATCCTTCAGTTTATTTTGAGAGAAAAAATGATCGCTCTCACCACTTGATGAATTATTCGAAGAAACTGATACTTTAAATTTTTTTTAAATAAAATAATAATTTCAAAAAATCCAACAGCTTGATCCAATCCCGGTGCTGTCACTTTTATTTGAATTTTTAAAATTTGGCCAAGTAAAAATTGGCGGAGAAGTAGGCATATAAGGTGGAGAACCTCCCATTTTTGCTCCTTTAATTATTAATTCTTTCTCTTCGAAAGGAATTTCAACAATTTTCAATCGGGGAGTTTTTAAAGGAAACAAATTTCTTTCATTATTGAATTTCCGGATTGGGAGTGATTGCTGTTGATTTGAATTAAAATAGCAAGACGCTGATATTGATGCATTATGATTGCGAGAAATTAAAAGAGAGACAGAAACTGAAAAGTTATTCTTTCTGAATGATTATTAGGGCATTTACCTTCATTCGATGGTAGCTCTCTAGAAAGAATTTTAGAAGGCTTCTCCTTACTTTCAGGATCAACATAATTTCCTATCTGTTCACTTTTGTAGTAAGGCTGATTTAAAAATTTAAAATGTTTTCTAGTTTTTCTGCTCAACCCACAAGATCAACACCCTATAGAATTGTCCTACTTATCAACACTAAAGGTTGATCTTTAGGGTTCCCTTGATCAACACACCATCAACTCACTTTTGTTTTAATTTCTTTTGTCTTTCCAACAGTATCATCTACAATATTCGACATCTCATTCGTTGATTTTATAGCACGACCAATAAAAATAAATGTTTTGGAAAAAGTACTGCAATCACTATTTGAATGCCGAAATTTTATTTTATTAAAAGTTGATTCCATTTTTGAATAATTATTGAAGAAATTAAACACATTTTAAAGGGGAATTGGAATAAATAAATGTAAAGAATTGGAATGTGTAAAAGGATTTGTTTTGGATAGATGGAGAGATAAGGGGTAAATGAAAGGGTCTTTTAAATATTAAAAATGTGGAAAAGGGAAAGATATATTTAGATAAATTAAACAATAGAGAATTTCCGGCAATGCGCGAGTTGAAGTGTGAGAAGTCAAAATTCTTTGTTAAAAAATGAATTAGCTGAACAATTAAAATAAACAAAAACGTTGAGTCCTTCTACATATGCATGTATTTCACAATTCATCCAGCCCTCCTCCAGTGTCTTTGCTTTTTCTAAATATAGCTTACTGACCGATACTGAAGCAAATCGAAGTACCGTAACTACCGTATTTTATTTTAAATTATTTTATTTTAATTATTTAAATTCAAGCACTTTCTTGGAATATTATGAACTAAAATGGTATATTATAGTACTGCCAATTGACTCTGCGTAGTTTTTATTTTTTTTTTGAAATTTGGCGTTTTTACATGTTTTGCGCACATTGAAAAGTGGACAATAACGAAATAGTGTAGTTAGAGAAAGAAGTTATTTGTGGAAATTTTAAAAATTACCGTAATTTGGCAAATTGTATGACTTTTTGTAAAATGAGTTAATAGAGATTGAGTCTATGTTAATTTTGAAACATTTTATTGAATTTTAAAAATTTTTAAACTGAAGCCATTTTGGTATGTCGAACGAGGTATAGTTTGTTACATTTTATGATTGTAACAAAGAAAAAAATGCGTTTGAAGTTAACGCTAATTAGCAAAAGTTGGATTTAAGATTTAAATTAACGCGAAGTTGTGGCATAATGTTTAATATTAAAATTAAATGACAGTTAATCCCAAATAAATTGAACGATGGAAAAGGCCATTTGAGAGCATAATTTTGAGTGTTATTTGGACAAAATAGGTCATCTTTTTAATTTCTTGTTCAATCTGGCCAAATCTTATACCACAGCGGGTCCAGCCCGTTGACGCACGCGTCAAAACTACTTCTTTACTATTTTTTCTTTTCTTTCGTTCTCTAAATGTCCCTCTCTCTTTTGCATACTCTTTCTTTTCCAATCCGAGATTAAAACTTTAAAATCCTATATTTCAAAAACTATCCCCATTTTTCAAAAATCTGTACCCATCATTTCATAGATAATTCTTTTAAGATTCTATAAAAAAAAATTTTGAAAATTTTCATACACTTTTCATGAAGTTAATACAGACTGACCATTTTATTTTTCCTCATTCCTAGTGACTGACCATTTTATAACTTTTCTCTTTCTGACCCTTTTCCTAATATTTATGAAAGTGAGGCATGCGAGAGAGAATGTAAAATAAAGAGAGTAAATAACCGTTTGATTTAAATGTTGGCATAATGTCTAAGGAAAAGAGTTAGCTTATTTTGACGCGTGCGTCAACGGGCTGGACCCGCTGTGTTATACTAAAAAGATTATTTAAAAAGCATGAAACACTACAAGCAATGCACAAAAACAGGCAGTTAATTACAAACGTGAAGATAAACATATATATGGGAAAATACTAATTAAAAAAAATAACGAGAAAAAGTCTCATTAAATTTCACTAGAAATTATACACAATGTATTTTTTCTTTATTCAAAATCTTTATCTTCCAAGTATTTATACTCAAATGTGAATTGTTCTTTTTTCCGTTGTACCCACTTCTCGAAGTCAAAATAAACATAGGTGCCCTAAAAATTTAAAAATATTCAAAATAATAAAAGCTTTTAAAATTTAACCTGTTCATAGTCATCAGTAATTTGTTTAGGCTCTTCATGTCTTTGAAACCACATCAGATATCTAAAGTAGAATATCAAATCTCGAAAGTCCTAAAGAGGAGCCGCGAGGATTGAATACCCTGAATGTCAATACCCCCAGAGGACTGATAATAATGGAAGAATACCTTGAATGGGAAAGTAAGACTGACAAAAAACCCGATACTCAAGGCTTTGGTCAAAGAAAAAATAATAATTTACTTTGTATGAAACCTCCAAGAAAGCTTTTTTAACGCCTTTGCTGCTAACAGTTGTGCACGTGAACCCTTGAAAGAGAATTTTTTTAAATAAAAAGTTATATTAAATTTAAATTAAAACCTCCATGTAATAAAACGTAAAAAAAAGCGTTTCAACAGAAAGTCGAAGATAATATTCGAGGCTATCAGCATTTGGTAAAGGCGCCTGTGGATAGTAAGATGGTGTTTGACAGGGCATTTTTGGCAGATAACTCCTAGGCTTTTCCGAGTCCATTTGAACAGGGCAACGTAACAATGTTGCATCAAGCATTTGTAATTGAAAACTCAATTCTTCATTCATCGGAACCATTCCAAGAGGAGAGGCACCTAGCCAAGGTTGAATAACAGCCTTTACAAAATTAAGGGATATTAATAAAGAAAAGAACTTAAAATAAACCTCTTGAGGTTCTCTACTCTTTTGTTGTGTTAGCATTGGACCCATAAATGAAGAATTGTAAAGAAGATTTGCAACTTTTCCATTAAATTCAGAAGAATCAGCTACAGCATTAACGTCATTTGAGGATTGTTGAATTTCTTGTTGTGATAATTCAGAATTTCTAGAAACCAATAAATCGACTGTTCTCGTTGTTGCCGGAGCAGAAGACGCCGACATAAACATTGGAAATGAGAATGGCGGTGGATTTGAAGAGGTTGTTGCAGCTGAAGAATTGAATCTTAATGGTAATGGAGCTTTTGAAGTTATTGGAGAAGAGTTTCCAGCTTGTTGAATCGCTTCCTCATGTAAAGATGTTGCTGTAGAAGAAGTAACAGAAGAAGATCGAGTCCTTATTAATGTCGTTGAAGCCATCCCAGATGAAACAGCGTTTTCTTCTTTTAGCTCAGCTACTGGTGAAACAGTCGGAGGTGCTTGAATTGTTGAATTGCTTGAAGGTTGGACGACATTACTTGCAGCATTTTCTATTGATAGATTGGCTGATGGCGATGCCGATGTTTTTGGAGAAGCTAAAATATTTGCAGATGTTGAAGCGGTTGTTGTAGACGCTGTATTTGTTGCTGCTTGATGCATTGGATGTATTGCCATTGCTGCAGTAGATTGAACTGGCGGTGTATGCATTTTACCCGCGGCAACCGAATTGTAAGGAATTCCCGGTATAGCAGGTGGTGTTTGAGGCAATGGAGATGAGACAGAACTAGAATTGCTGACCTGACTAAAAGGAAAGAAAAATATGGAGAATTCCCCCACTAGGATAAATAAAAAAAACCACAAACCTTCCTAAACGGGTGAGTTTTAACGAAGTGACAGAGGAAGCACCACCACCGCTTACTGCCGAACGATGTGAAGAAGCCGATTCAGAGGTAGAACGCGTACTCACGTTCCCAACATGTGGCGATTTTTCATGGGAAGAAGAGTCTAATTCTCCGCCATTTTGATGTTTAGACCAATAGTCAGGAGATGGACTTGATGATTTATGACTTCCTTGTATTTATAAATTGAAGGGATTATATGAATTTAAACAAACCATTATCATTGTTCGGTCCTTTCTCGTCATCAACGCTATTTGTTGAAATTCCTCCAAGTTGTGACAAATAAGTGCTAAAATTAAGCTCCTCATAAATGTCTGAATAAAAAATAAGATCATCCAAAAAGAAATAATTAAACCTTCTGGGTCCAAACTTTCAGGATCATCGTCATTTTCCGGATCCAACGCGTCAATGTACATCTCCAAAGGTTCTTTCAACTTTCCATTAACATCCTTGATTTCAATCTTTTCGTTATTGATCATCCGGATACAAACTTCCAAATTTAGAAGATGGAACTTTACTCTATCCAAATGCCTTCGTAATTCGTCAGTCTTCTGAATAAACTCAGAGAAATTCAAAATTCTTAAAGTCTACCTCTTTTTCGTTCTTTTTTGCATCATCTTTTTTACCCCTTTTCTTTCCAGTATCAGCAGAAGATGAAAGAGTTTCAAGTTTAGATTCAGTCCTATCAATTTCATCTTGTATTCTTCGTATTTGACACTTAAATTTTTAAAATAAATTTTTAAATTCAAAATAAAAACTACATTCAACCACTCAATTGTATCACATTTTTCTTTTTCTTTTGGGTCAAGTTTGTCTTCAGCAGTTAAGCCTTGTTTGCTATGAGGTTTCATTTTGTTCTCCCTTTCCACATCCTTGAAGATTTCCATCCTTTGTTCAATCAGCTTTCGAAATTTAGACAGAGAATCTTTATCCTGAAAAGTTGTGATATTAATCTGGGTTTTAGGGAAGTGCCCGAAGAAGAAATCGTATTCCCCTTAGTTTTTTATAAAATCTAAAACAAACTTTTATTTCAGAGGAATTTTGCCATCCTTTGATTTGGTCTCTTAGCCTTTGAAGCTTTTTAATTTCTTTTTTGAGGTCATCTTGAAACTTTTCCCGTTGATTGTCACTATTTGCTTCCGTCATTTTGGCCATTATATCATCGAATATCTCAAAACCTTCCTCAATCTGAATAAAAAATTAATCAAAATAATAATTTAAAATACCTTCTTATAACATTTGTCAATTTCATTTAACAATTTCCTTTTTTCAGCCATAATTATTCAAAATATTGGAAGAACGATGTCAACTAAAGATAGAAGTCTGGGCCTAAAGCCAAAGTTAGAAGAATAAAACAACAATATCGTATAGTTATTTAATAACAGAACTAAAAAAGTAAATTTAAAAAATTAGAAAAAATTAAAAAAACAGAAAAAAAGTTAACAAAAAATCATCTAAAATCTTTCTCAAAAAAACCCAGACTCAAACATAATATGTGAACTAACATCAAATAGATTATATTTTTCTCTAATTACTTGAGTGCGGAGCAGGACAGTTGGGCGCCGACGATTGGGCGCGGCCGATTGGGCGCGAGGACAGTTGGGCGCGAGATAATTAGAGACATTTTGAATGAATAAGCCAAAACATTTAACCCAAACCCACTTGACCATAGGTTCTGAATTAAATAAGCCCAGTTATGAAACCCATTTGCCCATTTGGAGACGGAGATTCTTATATTTAACAATGGGGCGCCCAACTGTCCCCGCGGCGCCCAATCGGCCGCGCCCAACTGTCGTGTACCGCTTGAGTGGGTTTATAAGACTCAAACTTGTTTACGCCATTTTTGTCCGGTAAAGGTCGATTCAGAGTAGCTTGAGTGCGGAGCAGGATTCAGAGTCGCCGATTCAGAGTCGCCGATTCAGAGTACGCCGATTCAGAGTAGCCGATTTTGACCTATAACTTTTTTGATTTTTGACCGATCCGAATAATTCTTTTATCATTCGAAAGGTCTCGGGTTGGGGATTCTTTTTCTTAACTGAGCCAACATGTTCCGATCATTTTTCAAATAGATACACGCAATAAATGATGTTACAGGCAGAAAAAGTCAGTTATTCGGTTATAACTTTTTGTAAGTTGTTCGAATCAGATCGGCCCAATTAAGTAAAAGAATCTATATACCGAGACCTTTCGAATGGTATAAAAATTATTCGGATCGGTCTAAAATCAAAAGCGTTATGGGCGTACTCTGAATCGGCGTACTCTGAATCGGCGACTCTGAATCGGCGACTCTGAATCGGCTACTCTGAATCGTCCCCTACCCATTTTTGTCTGAATAGCAGGACATTTTAGTCTCGCGCCCGACAAGTAAAAAGAAAAATTTATTCGCGATTAAATATTAGTTCGCAGTTAGGCGGTCACTAGACAAAGTAAGGTACACGTCTGCATATCGAATGCGAATTTATGGGTCTCTTCTCCCTCCTTCTAACCAATATTGGTTTTTTTTTTCTCTATTAATGCTTGTAAACAATGTCTTAGGACTTTTAAGATGTTTATTTTTTTATCGTCATTTTTTAAAAGTATTTTAAAAATATTTTTTTTTTCTAGGCCATTTCTTTATTGAATTAATCTACAATGAATTCAATACATCGAAGCGAGGAAATGTATGTTTAATTTTAAATATTTTTATTTTATTAATTTTCAGGTGTTTGGTCCAGTTGTTTCTTCAGAATGAAGCGGCTTATTTATGTGTTGCTGAGCTTGGTGAAATTGGGCTTGTGCAATTCCGAGATGTTTGTTTTAATTTTATTTAGAAATTTATTTAATTTTCTTTTAGTTAAACGCTGAAATTAATGCATTTCAACGCAAATATGTAAGAGAAGTTCGTCATTGTGATGAAATGGAACGGAAACTGAGTTTGTTATTTTAGTCTTTTTTTAAAATTGATTTATTAGGATTCTTGGAACGCGAAATAAAGAAAGATGGGATTGTGATGGTTGATACTGGAGAGAATACGGAAGTTCCTTTACCGAGGGAAACATTTGATTTGGGGGTATTTTTAATTATTTTATTTAAATTAATTTATTTACTTAATTTAGGCAACCTTCGATAAATTAGAGAATGAATTGCGTGAGGTCAACCAAAATGAGGAGATGCTTCGAAAGAACTTTGCTGAATTGACTGAGCTTAAACACATTCTTCGAAAGACACAACAATTTTTTGATGAGGTTAGTTGACTTTCTTTTGTATTTTCTAAAACTTATGGCCAGCCGGCATTTTTACCAAGGAATTTTTTTACGAGGGACACTAAAAATGCTGCCTTTACTCTATTTTTGGTTTCGAGTTGCCTTTGTTTTCGTTTTACTTTTATTTTGTTCATTTCTTTCATTACTATTATTTTTACAATTTCCTTCTTTTTTTCTTCATTCTTATATGTTCGTCAAGGTTGAATACGAACAAAAAAGTTTTGGACGTCTTCATGGTTCCATTCTTCCCAAAAGGACACAACAAATCATTGAGACTCCACTTGACGAACTTGAACCTCTTCTTGTATCTGGTGGACATATAACTGAGTTTAGAGGGCGCTTAAGGTTGGGGTTAGTTTTAATTAAATTTTTTGTCAAGTGGTGGTGCAGTTTTATTCATCTCAGAATTTCTTAATTAATCAAATATTAATTAATCCTGTCTGTTAAATATCTTCATTAATCTTTTTGATGTTTCTCTCATTTTATTTATAATCCCCTTTATTTATTGCACTTGCCGGCAAGCCACTCTTTTTAAAATTTAAATTCTTATCAAAAAATTCTCTTTCATTCTCTTCTATTAGAACGAAGGCGAGCGTCAAGCACTTCACTCTCTGGCACAAGAGGAATTTTTGGACGATGGTTCCAGTTTGATTCCTCGAGATCGGGGCATAACCACCGATCCCTCACATGTCTCCAAAGGGAATTTAAAGTTAGTTTTTTAATTTTACAATTAGCACTTTTAAATACACTGCACCACCATTGCTTTCTTTTTGCACCTTTCTTTAATTTTTAAATATATTTTTTTGTTTATTAGATTTGTTGCTGGTGTTATTCAACGAGAACGTTTACCAGCTTTTGAACGTCTTCTTTGGCGGGCCTGCAGGGGCAATGTATTTTTGCGACAGGCAGAAATCTCCGAACCGTTGAGTGACACCGTGACTGGTCTAGAGGTTCAAAAAGCTGTCTTCATAATCTTTTTTCAAGGGGATCAATTGAAAAGCAGAGTCAAAAAGATTTGTGAAGGGTAGATAATTAATAAAAAATTAAAATCAAAAAATATTTAGATTTCGTGCAACAATTTATCCTTGTCCAGATTCCCCTCAAGAGCGTAGAGAAATGTCAATTGGTTTGTATTTTGTATATGTATTTAGATTTAAAAAAATTAACAAATTAATTAACAAATAATACAAATAAATAATATAACAAACAATTAAATCTAAGGTGTTATGACACGCATTGAAGATTTAAAAACTGTTCTCGGACAAACACAGGATCATCGTCACCGCGTTTTGGTTCGTTTTATTTTTTTATTATTTTGAATCTTATTTTTTAGGTTGCCGCCGCTCGTAATGTTCGAACTTGGCTTACAAAAGTTAGAAAAGTCAAGGCAATCTACCACACTTTAAATTTATTCAATTTGGATGTAACTCAAAAATGTTTGATTGCTGAATGTTGGTGTCCAGTTGCTGAACTTGATCGGATTCAATTGGCATTAAAACGTGGAAGTGTAAGTTTTTTTACGTAAAAATCTTCTAAAAAATAATTTTTAAGGATGAAAGTGGAAGTTCAGTGCCATCAATTCTTAATAAAATGGAAACCACGGAACAACCTCCAACTTTCAATCGCACCAATAAATTTACTCGTGGTTTTCAAAATATAGTGGATTCTTATGGTATTGCTAGTTATAGAGAAATAAATCCTGGTTAGTTTTTTATTTTAATTGACTGGAAATTTAAAAATTATTTTTCAGCCCCCTATACAATGATTACGTTCCCCTTCTTATTTGCTTTAATGTTTGGTGATTTGGGCCATGGATTGATTATGTTCGCATTTGGACTATTCCTTGTAGTAAAAGAAAAGAGATTGGAAGCTGCTCGGATCAATGATGAGGTTTTTTGAATTTTTGTTAGATATCGCTAAAATTTTCTCATTTTTAAAGATATTCCAAATGTTTTTTTCTGGTCGCTATGTAATTTTTCTGATGGGCCTTTTCTCAATTTACACTGGCTTCATTTATAATGATGCTTTTAGTAAATCATTTAACATCTTTGGAAGTTCATGGGGTGCTGTTCCTGAATATAAGAATTTTACAAAAGCTCCTGAAAAATTGCTTGTACTTCCACCTCATATTGCTTATGTTTGTTTTCTTTTTTTTTGTTTCAAAGTTTGTTTCAAAAACTTTCTTTTTATTTTTAGCATTCTCCGCCATATCCTTTTGGTGTTGATCCAGTTTGGAATCTGGCAGAAACTAATAAATTAAATTTTTTAAATTCGATGAAAATGAAAGGTTCAGTAATTATTGGAATTAGTCAAATGGCGTTTGGAATTGCTTTGAGTTACTATAATTTCAAGTTTTTTTAAATATTTTTTCTAAATTTAATTTAAATATTTTAAGACATTCTGAATCTTATTTGGACATTAACTTTACTTTTATTCCACAAGTTATATTTCTTTCGTGTATTTTTGTTTATCTCTGTTTGGAAATTATTGCAAAATGGCTTTTCTTTAATAACGAGGTTCTTTTTAATTTTTCAAGAAAACATCAAAAAAAATTTCTAGGGAGGTTATTATTTTCTTGGAAATTATTATCCTGGCGCTAGATGTGCACCTTCTTTACTAATTGGGCTTATAAACATGTTTATGATGAAATCAAGAAGATCTGGATTTACAATCGAAGACAGCAAAGAAATTGATCCAACTTGTCATCTAAATTATTGGTATCCTGGACAGGTTTGATCTTTATTTGATTTGTATCTAAATTACGACCATGGATTTTTGGGTTAGGCCAGTCCAAAATGTTTTCTTTCAAATTTTTAGGGTTTTTTCGAATCAATTTTCATTCCCATTTCTATTGGGTGCATCTTTGTCATGTTATTTGCCAAGCCCTACAAGCTTTGGCAACAACAAAAACAACGTCTATATGGTGCTCATACTAATTTGGTAATTTTTCTTTATTAATTTCCAGGGTGTAACGGAATTTTGTTTGTTGGTTTTTGCATTATTGGCTGTTCCTGTGATGTTGTTGGTGAAACCTTTAATTTTATGGAGACAACACAAAGCTAGGAATTTACATACAAGCACGCAACAAACTTTTACTGCAGTTCCAAGGCAAAGGGCACAAGTGCTTGATGAAGGCTTTGTTGACGTTGATAGCCTTCAAAATTATAATGTCAGTACATTTATTTTTTGGTGGTTGGTTTTTGTTTTCCCTTTTCTTTACTGCTTGTGGTGCTTTGCTTTTTTTTTAATATATTTCGCTGGCTTACTAAATTTTGTTGTTTTATGTTTTGTTTTTTGTCAAATTCCGTTACATCAAAATTTTACTATTTTTTCTTTGGCTTATTCTAATTACTTTTAACAGAGCGTCCATGCCAACCTCAGTGAAGATGGTGCTGAAGTTATTCATCATGGAAATTCAACAACAGTCAAAAAGGATATGAAAGAATTTGATTTGGGCGATACTTTTGTTTACCAAGGAATACATACAATTGAATTTGCACTCGGATGTATTTCTCATACTGCTTCCTATCTTCGTCTTTGGGCACTTTCTTTGGCTCATGCACGTAAATTTTAATATTTTAAAATTAAAAAATAATTTTTTTCCTTAGAATTGTCTGATGTTCTCTGGACAATGGTTTTTCGTATTGGATTACTTCAAGGTGGTTACTTGGGCGCTGTACTGACGTATTTTATTTTTCTGATTTTTGCGACGATGACGATCTTCATTCTTGTTCTAATGGAAGGACTTTCAGCATTTCTACACGCTCTTCGTCTTCATTGGTATTTTTTTAAAAATATTTGCTTTTTTATTAATTTGATTTTTAGGGTTGAATTTCAAAGCAAATTTTATGCTGGAACAGGCCATCTATTTATGCCATTTTCGTTCGTAACTGTGCTAGAAGAAGCTAGAGTTGTAGAAGAAACTTTTAATTAAGTTAAATATTCCTTTACTTGAGAAAATGCTTGCTAAAAATTGCTTTTAACATTCCCTAAAGTTAAATTGTATTATCGACAATTATAAGAGGGCTGGAAAATTTTATATATTCCAATACGGCCTAAAAAGATCCTTTAATCATTTCAGTTCTTATAATTGTCCTCCTGCTTATTGTAATTGACTATAATTAAACCGGCATACTAAATGCAATTTCTTTCAAAAATTTTAATATTTTTTTACATATAGCTCATTGCTAGACTTAGAAAAGAACATGTGGAAAAGGTTAAAAATTTAATTAGCTACTGTCCCCTTTAGAATAATTTCCAAAAAATACCCTGAAGAATATTTAACTGTTTTAAAACATCAAAGTCATCGAGTCGTCCGCTTTGTGTTCTGAGGTGCAATCGCCTTCCTTGCTCCTTTTTTACTAGATGATCCAAACATGTTAGCCAACATATCAGCCATATCGGGCATATCCATTTTTGGCAATTGTAAATTTTGCATATCCTTAAAGGGACATTAAATAAAATAAGAAAAAGATAATTAAAATAAACCTTTTGCATTTGCGGATCTGAAGCAGCCAGTTTTGGTGTAATCATCATCAATAGAAAAGCAGCTATTAGCATTATAATCTAAAATTATTCTTAACTTGTTAAAACCCTTCCTACTGCCCATTTCTTACCATTGGATTCATGAGCACATCTGTCACTCGCCATTCCTCCCTCTTTCTAAAATATTGAGTTGGATGCAATGCAGTCATTTTAACAGGATATGGCATAGTTACAACAACGTTAGGCTAAAAAAACAAAGGTTCAATTACAAAACAAACTTTAAACCTGCAAAAGATTCAACTTTCTAGCTCTAATCTTCCCTTTGTTGGTTATATCAATCCTCAATGGTTCAAAGGAGTAATCTACGCTTATAGCTTCAATAATGTAGGAGCCTGTTGGAATGTCGGTTAGTTTGAAAGTACCATCACTTCTAAAAAACTTTTAAATTAGACTTAAATAGATAAAAACCTGACAAATCCAGAATATCTCCCATAATCCAAAGAAATATAAATATCAGCAAACACATTTGGTTTTGGCTGCAATTCTGGTCGAACAGTTAATTTTCCTTCTACAGAGAATAAAGCAGGGTTGTCTTGAGCATCAACATTCTCTTTGTTTTGTAGTTTGCTTTCAAAGGCACAAGTTAAATAAAATAATGGAAAGCATGCCATAATCTGGAGAAAATACAAAGTCATTTTAACCATCAGATTCTGATCTAAAAATTAAGAAAGTTTGAATATTTAAAATTTAAAAGATATTAATAGGTTCGAAAACCAACTTTTGTTTCAAAAGATTTTTAAAATAATTATTCTATCCAATATTTATGTTAAAAACATTTAAATAAAAGGCAATGTTCTCTTAAAATAATAGTCACATCAAATAAAAACAAAAAATAATTATATAAATAGCAAAACAATTCAGTAAGTAAAATAAAAGTGCTTTAAACTAAACCCAATCAATTAAATCTCTTCAAAAATTCTTCAGCAGAAGTTCTTGCCCTCGCATTCAAAGCCAATTTCATTTCGCTAATTTCCTATTAATTTAAAAAATATTATTTAATATTAAATCTAAAAAAACCTTATCAATCTCTTGCATAAAATGAATCAAAAAATCAATCAATTTTTGTTTATACATTACTTCAGAATGTGTAGCTGTAATCAGAAAACTAATGTCATATCCAGGAATTGGTTTTCGCCTCAAAATAATAAAATTGTCCGCGCGTTGGCACATAAACTTGAAAAAAAATATTTTTTAAATAAATTCAACTAATTTAAAAACAAACCTTTGCGAATTTATTACAAAGAATTTTTTCAATTTCATCCGCCTGTTTAACTCCAATACTTATTCTAACCGAATTTATTGAAGGCTCAATAAATACTCTTTCTTGTTTATTACGAGAAATTGTTATAGGACAGAGCAACACTTCTTTACTTGTACGAATTTCAATCTGAAAATATGAGGCTAGTGACAAAAGAATAAGTTCTAAAATTAAACCTCGGGTTTATTATGCCTTTCAACAACTTGAGATCCAAATTGCCTAATACAGAGAGCAGCCTCAAGCGACTTACGCACAGCATCCAAATATGACTGAAGGGTAGTGCTCTTAAAGAAGTTTTTCCGAATTTAAAAAAAAAATTTTTTTTATTTACCATGGCGGCAGAATCACAATGTTAAGCAACTTCTGGAATCACTAACTAATTAGCAAATAAAAAAGTTAAAATTTAAAAAATTAAAATATTGATAGTAATGTCAACAATATATTGAAAATAAAATGATTAATTTAATAAATTTATAAAAGTCTAGTTAATATTTTAATTACATTCACTACAAGCAAACATTATAGGAGAATTTGTCAAATCTTTGTCTTCATTCTCTATTTTATTACAACATTTTCTACAAAATATTTTTCCACAAAAATAGCAATGGAAACGCCGTTCAATTCTTGAAATAAATTCCTTACCACAATTTGGATTAGAGCAATCATCTGCTCCCAATTGTGATTGCCATATTGGAGCATAGTTTGCAGCAGAAATGTTTAACTCCTCAATTTTTTTTAATTACAAAAAAAAAGGAAAGAGAGACATTTTATCCCAGCCGAAATTTAAAAAAAAAACCTTTAATTCACTCAATTCATTCAATAAAAATCGATGTTGCCTCACTTCATTTACCAAATCAGGAAAATATTCTTTAGGATGGAGAGAAATATCAAATTGATTATACATATTGGACCAAACGACAAATGATGATGGTTGTAGTCTGCCTTCGTGTAGACATAAATCTGATGACTTGAAAAGTTAAAAAAATTAAAGTTTAAGAATTATTTAAAATTACTGGATTATAAAATGGATTTGTATAATCATCCTTCCGGCAGTCCATGTATGACCATAAAGACAAAGTTTTGGTAGTTATTCGAAGATCCTTAAATTTTTTATTTGTATTGAGGTCGAAATACTAAAAGGCAAACCTTTCTATCTTTATCACAATTTCCAATAAATTGACCATAAACACAGGAATAAACATGTTCATTTAATTCTAACAAATAACGCTCATTAAATTCAAAAGCCATTGGTTTATGCCGCATTAATTGGTAAGTAGAATCGAGAAATTGAGTAAAAACTGGGGAGATCTTGAAAATAAAATCTTAAAATAAAAAAAATTCAAAGAAGCCTCTCTTTCATTTTCTTCGGAAACTGTTCCCAAATGCCCACAACGATCGTCAAATTTAAAACCAAAACCAAGCCAATCTTTGTCTATTAAAGTCTGAAAATTAAGTTTAGAAAATATCATTAAATAAATATACTTGAAATCCTTTAATCGTTCTATAATATGGATCAAGCAATAATTGAGCTAGAGAAACTGTTTGCTTTAAATGAACAATCATTTAATAATTTAATTATAAAATGCAAAAACCGATGTTCTGTCCCAGCCATCTAAATATATTTAAATATAAAAGCTAAAAGGAACAATTACCAGAACAGTGTACAACACAAGAAATTCCTCTAACAATTGACTCGGCGATAAAAAAGCTACACTCTAAGAGAACTCGCAAATGTTTTAGCCAGCCAGAGGCATCTACAGCCCTTAAATATTGAGTAATTGATTGAGGTCGTTGGCAGGCTTTTTAAAAATTTAGAAAATATTTATGATGATTTTAATAAAAAAAACCTTCCAAAAGCCTATTTAGACTGGATCTGACAACATGAATATTTTCAATATCAAAAAAGTGGAATTGGATATTTGTATAATTTTTTGAATCTTCAAATCCCTTTCCTTGCACTTTATTAACCATCTAAATTAATTTAGTTTAATTTTAGAAAAAAATTTAATACCGCGTTTACACGTGGGCGTGTGTCAATAAGATATAGAGTAGAGGATGAGGGATTTGCTGACATTATTAATTCAATTAAACATTCATCTTCTAGGCATCTTGCACTAAACCCAGATAAGGGTTGGGATGATCTGAATCATTTAAATCTTATTGTTAAACCTAAAAGATTCCCTTCAGTCAAATTACCGGCAAATCGTTGCAGAATTGTGCTTATAGAAATAAGTCAAAACTGGCAAGCGTGCTCGACTTCGAAACCTTAAAAATGAAATATCATTTAAAGTAAGTTTACAAACCTGCAAGAGCCAATTAACATTTGAGTGCTTGCTTTCTCCGGAAGCCATAACTTTTCTGGATAAGTATCACAATAAGAATAATTTAAGTTAAAATTGGATTCCTTCCATTCATTGCTGACACCCTGCCGAATAAATTCTTCATTCCAATTTAAATAATTCCAAGGAGGTGGAATGGTCCCATCTCTGTCATTCTTGATCGAAAATGCAAATAATTCGCTTATATTGCCTATCAAATTAAAAATTGGACCCGAGTAAAAATAAAGAAAAAAAACCTAACTTACTGCATCGGGTCAATGCTTCATAAACAGATTGACAGTCCTTATCTTTGGGTACAAGGAATAGAAGCACAAGAAAATGTTTATAGCGAATTGATAATTGTGAACCATTAATTGAAGAAGGGCTTCTAGTAACTGATGAAATAAGCGTATGAACAACCTGAAAAAATAGGATTAAAATAAAGTTAAAAATCAAGAAAATAACCCAAATTTCCTTTTTAGAAGAATCAGATTTGAAAACCAAATGAGTGCCTATAGAAAAAAAATAAAGAAAATATCGAAGAGTAGGCAAACCTAAAACATGTAAAGTCCCAATTGTATTATTTGAATCACATTCGCCAGAACATATCAATTGCACATTTTTAATATAAGAATTCATAATTTTCAATAAAATTAACAATAAAAAAGTAAAATATAAATCTAAAATTAAAAGCAAAACACGAATGTACAATAAATAATTTAAATGAGTCAAAAAAAGTGAATTTTTAAATGAATCATCATTTTGTAAGCTTTTTCCCAAATGGACATTTTGTCTTTTGACATATTGTTTGAGGATAAAGCAATTCCACTTAGACGTTTTCCTTCGAAAGGAATACACAAAATAAGGAGAGACAAAAAAAGCAATAGAAAAAGAGAAACGAGAGAGAATGATAAAAATGAGACTCAAAGGTGAAAAGCATTCAACAAAAGGGGTACACGACAACTAGGCGCGGTACAACTAGGCGCGGACGACTAGGCGCGGGACAACTAGGCGCCCCATGTTAAATATAGGATTCTCTTTATTTTCGTCTCCAAATGGGCAAATGGGTTTCATAACTGGGCTTAATTAATTCAGAACCTATGGTCAGGTGGGTTTTGGTTAAATGTTTTGGCTTATTCATTTAAAATATAACATTTAACATGGGGCGCCTAGTTGTCCCGCGCCTAGTCGTCCCGCGCCTAGTCGTCCGCGCCTAGTTGTACCGCGCCTAGTTGGCCGCGCCTAGTTGTCCTGCTCCGTTCAATAATTAAATGTTGATTTTTAAAAAACAACATTTTTCGCAGAAGAAAATGTTGATTTGCAGTTCCCTATTCAACAGTTGGCATCTTCACGGGTTTTTCATCTCAAAACTCTAAAAAATAATCTCAAAGAAAATTTCCTAAAAATTTTGAAATTTTAGTGAAATGTCGCTCATTTATAATCGATGTGCTATTTTGGCCTTTCAAAAAACGATTACAGGATTTCAACAGCATGCATTTTCTTTCCAAATTTCGCGCAATTCTAGTTCGGCTGTCAAGGTTTTGTAATTAATATTTCTTAGGTTAATTCTTTTTGAATTAGGTAACTCTTGTTGGTGCTAGTGGAGGGATTGGACAACCTCTTGCTCTTCTCTTGAAAAAGAATCCTTCAATTGCACACTTGGCGCTGTATGATATTGTTGGCACTCCAGGAGTTTGTGCTGATCTTTCTCATATCAATACTCCCGCAAAAGTTACTGCACATATGGGACCTAACGAATTGGCAGCTGCTCTGAAGGATGCTGATATTGTGGTTGTTCCTGCTGGTGTTCCAAGAAAGCCAGGTTTTTTTCTTAGGTTAGACGATTAATTAATGATCCTTCAAAGGGATGACACGTGATGACCTCTTTAACACAAATGCAGCTATTGTTCGTGATGTTGCTGAAGCTTCGGCAAAGTCCTGTCCCAATGCTTTTCTCGGCATAATAACAAATCCAGTAAATTCAAACCTTCCTATTGCTTCTGAAGTTTATAAAAATAATGATTGTTATGATCCAAAAAAGATTTTTGGAGTGACTCTTCTTGATGTTATTCGTGCCCAGACTTTTGTCTCCGAATTGAAGGTTTTTGTTTTCTTTTTCCGTCCTTTTTAAAGTAGTAATTTAGAATATTGATGTCAAAAAGACAAAAATTCCGGTTGTTGGTGGACATTCAGGTGTTACTATTGTGCCTTTACTTTCTCAATGTCAGCCAAAAGTACAACTTAGCGAAGGAGAAATAAAGGCGTTGAGTGAGCGCATTCAAGAGGCTGGAACTGAAGTTGTCAAAGCTAAAGCTGGCGCGGTAAGTCTAGATTTGTGCATTCAACTATTGTCCTACTTTTAGGGTTCTGCTACATTGTCAATGGCCTTGGCAGCAGAATATTTTGTTGGGTCTTTGGTAAATGCTTTGAAAGGTAAAAAAAGTGTTCAGTGTGCTTATGTTCGATCTGACGTTGTGCAAGGACTTGAATATTTTGCTGGCCCTGTTGAACTTGGACCTAATGGAGTGGTATATTTAATTAACTTTATACACCTAAATTTAATTCTTTTAAGGAGAAAATTCTTCCTCTTGGCGAGCTTTCGGGTTATGAGAAGCAATTAATCGAGAAGGCAATTCCTGATTTGAAGAAAGAAATTGCTAAGGGAGTGGACTTTATTAAGAGAGGAATTTAAATTTATAGGACAATATATCAAATTCTTATAGTTTTTGTATTATGAAAATTCGTGCATTCAGTAATATTTTTTATGTTTTTTGGAATTCTTGATAATAAAGTTGTGGATAGAATATTTATTTTTCTTTTTAAGTGGAAATAGCCCACTGTCGCATTTTTAATAAAATACCTTCAATTAAAATATTTTCCAACAGATTAAAATGTCCAAGGCTACTCTTAAAGCTGTTGATTCACTCGCAAATGCTTGCATAGGTGTCGCTGCAAAGGAAATAAAGTTTTTTTAGAATTTTCCTGAACAATTTTCAACTTTTATTTAAAGGTCAAAATACGCATCTGATTATTATGAGGAATATGAAAAGCTTATGAATTACCATTACAAGAATAGAAAGAGGAGAGAAGCTACTGAACCTGAGCCAACTTATGAGAAAATTTTTTCAAAAAAGGATTCAACAAAAAGTATTATTTTCAATAAAGTAGAAAAACTTAAAGAACGACAACTTCCATATTGGCGCCATTTGGATAATGCAAAAATGGAGTTGTTAGATAGAGGCTTGGGACCGCGTAATATTATTGAAGAACAAATTGAATGGACAAAAAATGGGAAGATGTGGCCTTATCCCATTGACAATGAATATCTACTTGGAGAAGAGGAGAAGGTTTCTTGGAGAATGTTAATTTATTGGATTTAATTTTATTTAAGGTCAGTTTTGTAGATCATGTCTTTCTTGGAGCAGAACTTTCAAAACATAAACTTCCACGTTCTGAGGCTATTGATCATTATATGGAACTTGTACTCACTGGCCTTTCAAAGAATCCATACATGTCTGTGGAGGTTTTTTAATGTTTTAAGTTTTTCTTTTATATTAAAAACGTTCTAGAAGAAACGTGAACATATTCAGTGGTTCGTTGATTATTTCAAAAATGCTGCTGAAGGGAAATACAAAGAATTATTGTGATAGTTGTTAATTTTGTTTTTATTTTTAAGATTTTAAAACTTATTTTTACTTAATATTTTAAATGAGCTTGTTCTTTTCCAAGTTGTTTCTTTATTTTTTGATAATTTGAAACTAATATTTAATTAGATTTTTTTAAATATATGGCGCTTAGAAGTGGAAATGAACTACTCGCAGCGATTCATCACAAGGACACAAGAGATGAGAAGAGTACTTCAACCATTCTACTAAATTCTTTGCGTTTTAAGCAAACTCAAGAGAGGGATGAATTGGAGAAACTCTTTTTGAAGTTATCTTTAAATATTTTTATGTATTTTTTTTCATTCTAGGGACAGAATTAATTGTAAAAATGATGAGCTTGGCCAAGATGTTAGCAATGTGAGTAGAAATGATGTTTGTTTGGGTTCAAGTCCACCCTTTGGCCAAAAGGTTGATACTATAAAGGTATCTCGTGTTTAAAACCAAGATTGTCAACGGGAACTTTCAGAATTTACAGCGTTGTGAAGCTCTACAAACTTTTCCTATAAGTTCGCATCAACCGAACGTGAATTTTCAGTTTCCACCATCGTTCATTTCTAATTATTATCAACATTTGCCACAGGTTTTTTAAGTTCAAGATTACTAGTTTACATTGTTATTTTCTAGTTTTGCTTAAACAACTATCAACAAGCAATGCAATTCCAATTAAGTTTCAATGCTGACTTATCTCATTTGAACGGATTCAGAGATTTATCTAATCAACGACATACCGCCGATAAACAATTTTACAATGGTTGAGATAATTATTAATATAAATTGTCCTATTTATGTATTCTTTATTTTGTATTTTTTTCTTATAATAAAGCCTAAGAACCTTCACATTTCGTTGTATCTCGGTCTCAAAAGATAAGTTTCTGCACTCATCGTGTATCGCTCCATCCCAACATTTAGGCAATCCATTCCAATCCCATCGCTATTCATTCCACCTTCAAATATATTTTTTATGTTTTTATCCATATTTTTAATTACCGAAAAGAATAAGTTCCCCTCGGCCAGATATGAGCGAATGGAGCAATCTAAATTTTTTCAAAAGGTTTTGAAGTGAGAAAAATACCTATCTTCGGGAGCGTCCACTTCAATTGGCAGTTGCTCCCATCTGTATAGAAAAGAAATTTTTATAATCTATTTTATAAACCTTGCTTTCTGCTCCGTTAGAATATTCTGAAGTCTCAAGACATATACACACATTTGTCGGCCATAAAAAGGTCCAAAAGAGGTGGAACAATGCGCTGGATAATTTGTGTTCTTGGATGAGGATTGAATAGAATCTCCAGATAAAGCCCTTGAACGGTTTTGGAGATCACGGATTGATCCTAAAATGAACATGATTAAATCATTAAACAATTTTAAGCTAAACCTTTAGATTGGCTTGAAGATTCTTCTTTTTTATCTTCCTCATTATTAGTCAAAAATTCCTCCACAATATCCAGACGTTCTTGTTTCGTAAGATAAGGGATACAATTGCTTAATTTTAAATCTATAATAATTTAAAAAAACCGTATTTACCAAAGAAATTCTTCAAGTCTAGTAGTCATATTGCCAAGATTTTCAGAAGGTTCTACAAGAGAAAGCCTATTGTGTTCATCCTTTACAAGAGAAATATAATAATTTCGAACAGCCGTTTCATGCTCGGAGATTTCTTGCTTTGAGCCATTATCAAACGAAGAAGAGTCTGATTCATTTTCAAACGAAACTGGGATTTTACAATCAGAGCTATTTTTTCCGTTTTCATCAATTTCCATTTTCTTTGGTCGGTTTAATGACTTGTTGAGACAAATGTCAGACTTGATGCTAAATAATTTAAATATGAAAAAACTCTAAAATGACTCCCCATTCCCCTCATATTAATCTTAATTTAATAAAATCAAACCGTTGATTTGGTGTAGGCATTCTTTGATTACAAGTTGAAGGTTCAGTAGTAGACGTAACTATCAGTTTTGGAATCTCTCCGACAATTATTGTAGGAATTGAACATGCTCTTTGTAATTCATTATAACCTCGAGTTGATGGTGTATTTAAGAAACGAGAATTTGACGCTTGAGGTTTTGCATTATCTTGAAACTCAGCATATGATGTGGAAGGTGGAATGCCTTGTCTATGTTCCTTCAAAAAATGTACTGAAAATATTTTAAAAAATTTTACTTGGTCATCTAGAGATCTCGATGTCAACAAAATTGGTTTTTTATCACGCTGAGAATTGCCTCTCTTCCTTTGTACTTGTTGATGCAATTGTTCGGCTGAACTTGCACAAAATGCTGCCGCCACCTGTGAAATTTATATAAGGCTTTTTTTAATAATAAAATGGAACCGCTCGTTTATCTGAAGGGGAATCAGGAGAAGTTAATCTACCACTACCGCCACCTGCTGATGAAGTTGTTGATTGGGAAGAAGTTCGTCTTCGACGAATTCCACTTTTTTCAGATCCACTCCCGCGCGTTGCACAATTATATTTAATTGGCCTACTAACAACAACAGCGTTCGTTCCAACTTTGCAAGCACGGTGGCACCACATATATGGTGGAGTTAATTCTTGATTTTCAACCTGAAATAAGTTTTTTAAAAAAATAAATATTTAAAAATTAAAAGACCTTCAATTGAGTCCATTTCCATTCAGAATCCCCATGAAGATCAAAATCCAATAACCAAACATCAGAGAAGTTCATATTAGGTCCACCACAACCACCAATTATAATCAGATGATTATTATCCAAAAGTAGTTGTGATTGTCCATAACGAGGAGGCGGACAAGGGCCTGGAATTGAAGGCATGTTCCAAATTCTTCTCAATAAATCCAAAACATAAACATTGTTGTTGTATGAAGATCCCATTGAACCACCGAAGACAAGCATAAAATTTCCAACAATAGAGGCCGTATGTCCAGCTAGATGAGGGGCAGTATTCTCAGAAACAATCTAAACAAAATTATTATTTAAAAAAATAATATTTTTAAAACCTCTTCCCAACAATTCTTTTTCGAGTCATATAAATGAAGTTCATTAAAAAATGTACTAGTTTGATGAATTGGATTCATTGAAGATTTAGAAAAGCCTCCAAAAAGAAGTAAATTATCATTATACAAAACCATGGTAGCTAAAGCTTTAGGTGAAGGCATTGGATGCCGAGTGATAAGTACACGCTCCCATTCATGAGTATTCTAAAAAATAAAGAAAATAAGAAGAATTAAAAAAAAATTTAAAAATACCAAATCAAAAAGCCAAAGATCATTAAAAGCAGTGTATGTATTATTGCACCCGCCAAACATATAAATTGCAAATTCATTAGGATGGTAGCAGACTGCATGTGAGCATCTTTCCGACAGAAGACTGTCACTGTCAATAAATCGCCTTTAAAATTAAATTTCTTTTTTCAATAAAAAAAAGTTTACCATGAAAAATCAGTGCACTCTCTAAACAAACGTTTCATTCTTCGCAAAGTGTCCAAAGCTAAACGATTCCAACGCTTAGAGACCAAAAGAACAGAATTAAAGTCTTCATAGAGATTGACATGTGTAAAGATGTGTTCCAAACAATTGTCAGGCAGAAAATCAATTGTTCGCTTCCAAACATCGTCAATTGTTGATTTGTTAGCAGTCTTCTCCATATATAAAAATTTTAGCTGAAATTTAAATTTATCAAGTTAACAATAAGTTAAAATCAAAAGTAAAAGAGAAAACCTACAAAGAAAAAATGTAACAGTGAATAACCTGGCTATGTTCAGACTCAAGGTTTCCATACTCTAGTGTCAAAATAAATTTATTTTTGGCGCAAAATTTTTCAAAACATTTTGTCATAAAAAGTAGAGACCAAGTAAGATGAGAAAAAAAGGAAATCTTCATTTTTCTTATTTTCATTCTCTTAATTTTTGTCTTAACTTGTATTTTCCTTGATTTGTTCTCAAAATATTTGTTTAATTCATTTTATTTTTAGTTTCCTTTAATAATGGAAAATATGGATATTAATTTATTGTCAAGTAAGAAACGACTCAAGGATGATATGAACGGTAGTGATATTCCTTCATCAGAATTTCAAATTTCTGCTGCTTCTGCTCAAGTAATAAATAATTGTTCTTAATACATATTTTTAAATTCTTAAAGGGTGGACGAAAATACATGGAAGATCGAATCAGTGTGGAGGTTGGGCGAGATGTTAATGGACGATTGGATTATATATTTGCTGCGATCTACGATGGGTATTATTGTTAATCACATTTATATCTTTAATTTTAATATTTAAGACATGGAGGACCTCAAGCGAGTGAATATGCTTGCCAAAATTTACTTGACAACGTTATTGTATGTTTATTAAGATAAAGTGACAAAACTTTTTCGATTTTAGGGCAATCAAGCATTCTTCTCTGACGATGATCAACAAATCCTTGGTGCAATAAGGGAAGGATTTTTGCAGACGCACTTTGATATGCAGAAAGTTGCAAAAATGTGGCCGCCTACAGTTTCTGGTAAATTTTATATTCTTAAATTTTTATTTCTTTAATTTCAAGGATTTCCTTGCACTGCTGGTACAACTGCTACAGTCGCCTTTATTCGCAATGGCAAACTTTATACTGGACATGTTGGTGATTCTTCCATAATTTTGGCTAATTTTGACGAAGCTGCTGCTGGATGTAAATATTTTACAAATTATTTTCTAATTAATCTTTTATAACAGTTAATGATGCAAAACTTACTGAAGACCATAAACCTGAAAAGCATTCTGAGCGAGAAAGAATTGAAAAAGCTGGTGGAGCTGTTGCTACGAAAGCGGTTTTTTACGAATTATTTTTTAATTACAATGTTTTTAAGGGAATTGTTCGAGTAATTTGGAAACGCCCAGTTCGTGGTCATCGTGGCCCTGTCAGACGTTCAACTTCTACTGAAAGTATTCCCTTTTTGGCTGTAGCACGTTCACTTGGAGATTTTTGGTCATTAAATCCAGAGAATAATCAATTTGTGGTTTGTTTATTTTTTGAGATTAATGTTGATATTTTAAATATAGGTCAGTCCAGAACCTGATGTTGATGTTTTTCGCCTGAAGAGCAGTGACAACTTTGTCGTGCTTTGTTCGGATGGACTTTCAAATGTTGTCACTTTTCGATCAATTGTGCAAATATTGAATGATGTTGAAAAGCGGAACGTAATTTAATTCTTATTTTTCTAAATTAATTTAGTTTTTTTAGCAATCTCATTCAATCAATCATTCACATTATCTTCTTCAAAATGCTTTAAATAAGTGGGGAGGTCTTCGAGCGGATAACATTTCTATCATTTGCGTAAGGTTTTAGCAGCAATTTAATATTAAAGTTCATTTTTTAGATCAAATTAAATGCCGATCAAATCCCATCTGATCATCCAGACGTTGTAGAAAGCGGTGTAGATGTTGATGTTTCTAAGCAATTGACTGAACATCCTTATGCAATGTTTCAAGTTAGCACAGACAATACTTTCAGATTGAAAAGTGAAACTATTCCGCACTTTTTTGATGGAGTTTTTGACAAAGGAATGAATTCTTCGCGAAAGAGTAACCAAGGTTTTTTTAACAAGTGTAGAACCCACTTAATTTCATTTTCAGTAATCTTCTCTGGTCCTGGCTTTGTCGTGCCTGAAATAAACAATCACTTGATGGACAATGCAATTGAAACAGTTAGTGCCTCTTCGGTCTGTGGAAGCGAACCTGGACAGAATGGCCATGATTATGGCGAGAGTAGTGACGTTGAAGAAGTTAAACATCAAAGTTCTGAAGCAAAGGGTTTGGAAAAAGAAGTAAATGAAGAGCCTACAAAAGATGTAGAAATTGGTCAGCAAATGCAAAAATCAATTACACCGCCTCCTTTGTTAGAATCGACCAAGCCAGAATTGAATGAATATAAAAGATCTACTTATTTGGATACTATTCGTCAACAAATTGCTGAATCGTCAAATGCTAGGAAGTCAATTCTTTCTACAATGTCAACTTCTCGTGTGGGGATTAAACGGCGCAGGACAGAAAATGAAGAAACTGATGGATTTAACCGGTTTATTTAAACTTATTAATTTTAAACTAAAATTTTATTTTTGAAGTGATACATCAAGTCTTTATCTTCTTCCATCTTCATCGTCTAACAAGAGGGTTTATTTCGAAGAACGAACAGAAGATATTGCTAATGAGGCTACAGGTCCACCACCAGCCAAGCGATCGCGTCTTCAAAGTGTTCTCAATTTCTTCTCAAAATTTCTCAAATGGTAGAAGTGTATATTTATCAGATAAATTTTTGATTTAAAAAACACTCCAATATTGGTTTCGGGTTGAGCAAATTAATGCCTGCCACACATCGACATTTTATTTTAATTTATTTCGAGAACTTATCAATTTTTTGCAATCTAAAATTCTTTGCCTTTCAATTATATTTAAGTGCCTCGCACTAGAAAAGTCAATATTAACTTTTCATCATTAATTTTTATTTCATTCTATTGCCTAAATTATTAAACTTGATGAAAATCATATATTGACTTTTCTCTTAAATTATTTCAACAACATCATTTATTTCACTTTGTTGTTTATTTATGTCAATATAAAGCATAAAAAGCCCACAATGGATTTAATAATATAAAAATGGTTTTTGCCTTTATACTTTTCGGCTCAATCATCCACCTTTCTTTTTTTTCAATGCCATCTTGAAAGATCTTTATCAATCAACTAGGCAATTATTGAACTAATAGATGCCGACCAAAGGCAGAATAATCTTAGCCTTCATCTCTTATTTTCCCTCAAGCTCGAGAAGTAGACCTAATCGGTCATCAACAAAAATAATTAAAGAACCAAAAACGATTTATCTAAAAAATTTGGAAAGGATAGATTGTCATGAATGTACCGAGAAATAAAAAATAGGAAGAGCAATATTGAATAGATATTTTAGGCAGAAAACAACAGACCAAGGCAGCGCCATGGTCCATAACAAGTATCTGTCCGGGTGATTAAATGTGGGGTGATTATAAAGGGCTCGCTTTTCTGGACAACCAAAGAAATTAAGTGTCAACTGCAAATACTTTAGTTATCGATTATTAATTCCTTTCAGGAGAATACCCTAAATTTCACATGAACATGTTAATCCGAGAAAATAAGCACCTTTTTTATAATAATAAAA
The DNA here is from genome assembly GCA_000172435.1 of Meloidogyne hapla. NCBI lineage: Eukaryota > Metazoa > Nematoda > Chromadorea > Rhabditida > Meloidogynidae > Meloidogyne > Meloidogyne hapla. The sequence goes on along the minus strand of ABLG01000114.1, from coordinate 27,035 downwards.
ATATCAGAACGGTATTTTCCATTTTCAAAATATTATTTCAATAATTTAAATTCAAATACTATAGGAAAATACCATTTAAAACAAAAACAACTCATATTATTATTCATAATAAAATAGAGGAGAACCCAGAAGAACAACTCAAAGTAAGGGAAATGTTTAAGTTTGATCTCAAAATAATTTGATCTTCTGGGTTGTTAATATAGCCAATAAGGATAGATAAAAGACAAATATTTGCTTAGAAAAAACGGCAAATTGCATATAATATGATCGGAAAGTAGGAAAAAACAATAACAACGAAATGGAATATATTTTGGTGCCAAAAATAATATGATGGTATATAATAATAGAATGTGAAAAAAATAATAATGAATAAAAGAAAAAGCCATAAAATTTCGACTTGATGGAAGAAAAGGAAAAACCAAAAAATCTGATATTTCAAGGCAGCCCCCAAAGAATTTATTCTTTTAAAAAATTAATTAAACCTTCTCTCTTTCTCTTCATCAATCATTATTTAGCTTTCTTAGTCAAAAAACGCTCACCATAAAATAAATATTAAAACGGCTCTCTCTCTCATCCCACTCAACAATCGCACGCCTCAATCAATGATGGATCCATTGGCTTCGCATACCCAAGCTCCATTAAAATATGATCGATGCGAACACTCTAAAAACGTCAAGAAAGAAAAAGTTTGCCTTTCCCCAAAAATATTTATTAACCTTTTTATTTTCATCCATAACAAATAACTCAACAAGAGGAAGTCCATCTTGCTTACTATAACCCATTAAAGATGCTTGAATAACTTTTGAAACACACAATTGCTGGAACAGCTCGTTGGCCTTCTCATGCCATTGACCATTCGCTAAGAATATTTTATTAAAGAAAAGTAAATTTTTAATTAAACCTTCATCAGGTTCAACATTAGCCAAATAACATTCAATTGATTGCATCGGTAAAGTCATAAAATCAGTCCTATAAAATAAATATTTTATCAAAAAATATATTGAGTAAAAAACCTTATTTGGCGCAAGTCAGCTCTCGGCAACCTCGCAAATCCTCCATAATCCACAAAACGCACCAATGTCTCATCTTGCTCCTAAAAACCCAAAAAATAATTTTAAATAAACATTTAAATAACCGGTTCATATGCCAAAGTAATTGCTCGAAACCATCCATTATAAGCAGGAGCTGCACATAACACACCAACTAAAATATAAATTAAATATCTTTGAAATGAATATTTAAAATAACCATTGCAGGGCTTTGGGAGGTCAGGAGCACCACCAGGTTGAGTATAAACCGAAAGCATATATTGATCTAAAACAGTCAGAGACGCAAATGAAGAATGAGTTGGCAGCTGAGAAAATATATAAAAATTTAAAGAACAATTTGCAAAAAATAACCTGCAAAAAGAAATGCCCAGCAGAAACATTAGCAGAAATATAAACTTCGCTTAGAACTCCAGCGGATAAAGTAAGCTTAAAAATAAATTTTATATAAAAAAATTAGGAAAAAATACCGCAGTAGGTGCTCCGCGAAGTGTAGTAGCAGAAGTAGTAGGTGGTGGAGGAAGCACGGGCTTCAAATTGAGTCCGGGAAAGCGGCAAGGAGGAAATCGCAGACGGATCATGTGCAAACATCTAGACAAAGAGACGAATTATTTTAACAATAAAAGTGCAAGCGGAGAGGAAACCGGGGAATTTGCATGAACATCTGCAGAGTAAAAATATGTCTAGACTTACTTGTTGATATTCTCACGCCGTCCCTCCACCGAACAGATTTGGTGTGTATCATATTTGTTTTGAGTATGGTGAGGCCTTATTAACATCCTAACATCCGCACGAACACAGAGTTCCTAGAAAAACAAAATTTAAATTAAAACTAATAAAATAAATATGCAAATCACTAACCCTAATAGTTTTGCCTTTAACACCAATAATTAAACCAACAAGAGTATTTTCCACTTCAAATTCATAAATTGGCAATATTTCCGTTTGGAGACCATATTCATCCGCAAACGGGCTATAAGAAGTCAGAGGACCAGTTGCACGACCGCTGTCAGCAGAACCCTAGGGAATTTTATTTAATTGGGATAAACTGTCCAAAATTATTTTTAAATTTCTTACTTCACTATGCGTAGAATGCGGCGACTCGGAACTCTTATAACCTCGAGAAGAATGCAGATCGTTAAGTTGTTCAACACAGCGAGAACACATACAAATACTATTGACTGGATGTTGACGTCCAACACTTCCTGTACTTGTTCGTCCCATATAACTAGATTTTGGATTTGTTTGCTAAAAATTAATTAAAAAATATTTTTATTTTTAAAAATCCTTTAAATTACCTCTTGCATCATTTCTGTGTTTTGAGTTTTTTGATCTTCAATCTTTTCCAAGTGTTTCTGCTTTTGATCGTTTTGTATTTCTTCTTCGTTTATTTTCTCAGCTTCCACAGTCCAATCTAATTCTGGCCGTGAGTTATGTTCTTGAATGATTTGCTCAATGGAGCTCTAAATCAGGAAAGAATTAAACAAAGTAAAAATTATGTAATGTTAAGAAAACGGCCAACAAGGCAAAGGGAGTAAAGAAAACGGTGATTTCTAGAAACTTAATAATTCGTGACCATTTTTCTTCCTGTCAAACCGAGAGAGAAAAAGAAAAAGCAAAGAAAGCCAACAATTTAAAAATAGTTTTTTGGATGCAGTGGTTAAAGGCCCCATTGAGAGGACAGACGGGGCAGGTATTTTAGTTGAGCTGAAGACAAGTGAATGGCGAGTACTGAAATACCCATTCACAGACTCTTTTCTCGCTTTCCGTCTATGCGAACGATCGGCGGCAATGACACTCCTACTTTTTTTGCCTTTTTCACAACCCTTCCCCCCATCCCTGTTGCCACAACTGCCTTTCTTCCCCCTCCTCTCCTCTTTTTTTTGCAAAAATGGGAGGATGTCGAGCAATATGAGGCGAGCCGTTGTGCTCTGGTGATTGATGCCGAATTCTTTCAGTCTGTGTAAGACAAAAAGATGAAAGGGGAAAGCAGCGTGGAAAGAAAATAGAAGGGAGGGCAAGGAGCGCAACGATAAGTAAAAGACTGATTGGAAAATTTTTTCCCAAATATTCTTAAAATGTTAACATTATTCTTTGTGTTTTAATAAGGATTATTTATTAACTTTTATGACCGAATGGGAATTTATGTATAAAAATTAAGGAAATGAATTATAAAAATTTTTTCTTCAATTTAATGAATTATAAAAATTTTTTCTTCAATTTAATGAATAAAAATTTTTAAATACATAAAATTTGAGTAAAATAATATTTTACTAGTAATTATATAAAGGAAAAATGTTAATAGACTCACAAATTGTTGACGATTTAATGAAGAGGATGGATCCACCAGTTCCTCTTTTTCTTCAATAATGGCATATCCACTAGTACTACAGCTATGCTCATTGACCGCCATCGCTGCTTTATTTTCCAAAATGTCTGGCTTCTGACAGATAAACAAATATTAGAGTGCATTCAATTAATTTACCTTAATATCCGCCGCCGTTTTGTTTTCCAACCGATAATCACCAATTTGTACTAAATTTTCTTTAGTTTGTTCATCAAATGAGTTTGTCGAAAATGTTGAATTAGAATAATTCTCGACTTTGACGATATTTGTTTCGATGTTGTTGTCCATTTCTTCTCTGAAAATTGTGGATTAAAAACAAAAAGAAATAAAATAATAAATGTGAAAATGTTTTAAGGATTAGAGGTGGAAATTGTGGTGTAAACGTTTGAAGAAAATTTTTACAAATGAATGATTTTAAAGTGAAAACTGTTCCCAACCATGATGGAAAAAAGTACATATTGAACAAAGTTTTAGGATCAAGGTTTCTCACTTAGGTTTCTCATTCTCACTTAAAATCATTCCTTTCAAACTACAAATCAGTGTAGCAGGACATCGGAAAACTCATTAATTGTCATTTTTAAGGTGACCCTAGACTTTTTGTTGCATTGATGCCAATAAAACCCCCCTATAAAAATAAAACAACCTTCTATCCATTTTATCCTTTCTCCTTTGAGTAATTTTATAAATATTTCTGCGATATATCCAAAAAGCTGCAACTGAGGCACCACCAAGTGCAAATAAAACAATAAACTTTCTATTGATAAAACCGCTGTCGTTACTAGATATTGGTGTCTGGGATGAGACCCTGATGAGCATTAATGACACAATCAATGCAACAAAAATTACTACTGCCCGTTTTTATATTATTGGCCAGTAACTTAAATAAAAACTCCTGAAATTTAACTTTTAAAATTAAAAAATAGAAAATAAATGAAGTAGCATAATCAATATTGCGCATTTACGTAAAAGATAATTAAAATCCATTTAGTTCAACAAGAGTAAGCGAAAACTTTTTAATAAAAGAGAAACTAATTTGTAAAATGAAAAAAATAAAAAAAAATAATTGCGATTAAATGGACCTATACCGAAATGAATAAAACGAAAAGCCAAATGTCAGAATGCCAATTTAAAATGTTAAATTCATTTCACCTAAAGTCAAAACGTAAAAACCGTAAAGCACAAATTTTGAAATTTTTCTCCATGGAAATAACAAATTTGAGCTTGGCAGCTGTCACTAACGGGAAAAACTTTAGTAATTAATTTTTTATATATCTCAAGTAAAAAACTATTAACAATTGTTAATCACAGGTGCTAAAATTGTTTACATTACTAAATCTTTATCGTTTTTTTAATTTTCCAAATATTAGATGATTAAAAGAAAAATTTTATAAAAATAAAAAATGCAGTGGCAAGAAATCTGATTTTCTTCGTTCTTTCCATTTTGAATCAAACATCTCTTTAGGCTGGTGCAGCAGCGCCTTCTGGTTTCAACAAGCTTTGAGCCAATTTCTGGAACTTCTCGTCTAAAAATAAGCGAATTTATTTAAATAAAGATATTAAAGTCTTACTTTGAATAACGCCAGTAATCTTCGGGAAATTGGTTTTTAGAGATTCCTTTGCTTCTTCAGACAAAGCCTTGAACCTTAAAATATTAAAATTTAAATTGTTAATTTAATTGTTTAAACCCACTTCTCGATTATCTCGTTGGCTTCTTTACGAAGTTCAGTGAGATTTGGCTTCTCATCCTTCTTGGGGCGAAGAGCCTTGATCTTTTCAATGATCTGAAGTGATAAAAAATAAAACTAAAGAAAATCCAAAATTCAATTTACGGTGTCAACGAATGTCTTTGCCTCAGGGTTGAGTTTACTGATTCTGTCTTTGACCAAATTGCGGAGCTCGTTTGCCTGAAATTATTTAACTAAAAATCTATTTCATTTATAACAACCTTTGTGTAAAGCTTCTCGCTCTTCTCCTTCAATGCATTCAAAGCATCTTCGTCAGTTGCGTATTCATCATGTTTTTTTGCGATTTCCTTCAGGATTAACTTGTCATCCTCAGTCAATTCATTGTAGAAGGTTGTAACCTCCGGTGGCACCAAATCTGTTAAATTATTTTTTTTTTCAAATTTTATGTAAGTATAATCCATACCGCGGTATTCCTCGGGAATCGAATTCAGATCCAATGCAGGGATATTGCTGGTAGAACAAGCCAAAGCCGAAATAGCCAAGATGAGGAAAGCTTTGAAAAAGTTCATTTTTGTTGTGTAGAAAGTAGGCTGTTGATGAGTGAATGAAAGAAGAAAACTGATGAGCTGGGACAAACAGACTCATTTTATAAGGAGCACAAACGCTATCAGTCACCGCCACCAATCATATTGTTTATTGCCTCCAATCTCAAAGTCTGAGAGATTCCTCCGCCCATTTGCTCCTATTTTTCCTATACATTATACACAGATGTTGAAGAATTGGATTGTGGAAGGGGAATGTGGAAAAAAGCGATATGAAGACAGCCGATTGGAATAAACAAAGTGGATAGAATTGCCGAGATGGCTGTAATAAAGATAAACAGCAGCACATATACCCGTCAACATTTAACATTTCCCGGCCGACAGGATCAATTATGCCCTTTCCCCCATCAGTGACAAATAAAAATGTGTGCTCTTTCCAGAAAATTCCCAAGTTTCTAAGGCCAACGACCAATTAAACTGACAAAACATTTACAATTAGCTGTCATTAAACTAATGCCCTAACCTCGATGTATCATCAAGAATTAAATTGTCTATATCCCCTTTCAAGAATATCGAGGGAAAAAACTTTGTGATTAATGTTAACAAAAATAAATTTTTGTTAATCAACAAAAAATTTTATAAGTATTTTGATAAAAATCTAAAATTCTAATTTCAAAATCAGTTTTGAGATCATAAGCAAAAATATAGTTCAAATAGAATTACCCGCCTAACAGTTAATTTCTCCACAAATTGAGTTGACTACGCATCTTTAATTTGCAAATCAGCCGAATTGATCAATCCCTGAAGCTCCTCTTTTGTCTCCTGCATCAGCGTCTCTACACGTTTAATTAATTCCTTCAATTGTTTCTTTGTTTTCTCACCTTCAGCATCCTTTAATTTGAGAAGCAATGATCTAAAATATTGGGATTAATACATTTAATTTTAAAAAGTTAAAAAATACTTTTGTTGTTCAAACAGTTTCTCATAAAGTTCTCGCTTCATACGGCTCAATTCCAATAGTTTTGTATCCTTTTCCTTCTTGTCATCATTTACCAGTAAAGGCTGCATTTCTGCTGTTGCTAATTCTTCAATTAAAGGCGCATTTCCTTGAACTTCGTTCTCCCAAGTTTTTGGGTTTGCTATGAAAGTTGGTGGAGGAATGTTGTTGTTGTACAAATAGTTTGAAGACGTTTGCGTTGACAGTATTGGTTGATTCACAAACTCAGGCAAATAGCAGCCATTATTTAATTGAACAATGTTTTGAGATGCCTCAAAGCCTCCAGATGTGAAGGCCATTCCAATTAGTGATTGAAGTTGTTGTTTACGCTGTTCTTCGCCAACTAAGTCGCCATCCGGGTTTTCAAGTCCAGGAGGTGATGGATTCGGATTGAAGATTGGACTGGCCTTGAAAGTGAATGATTTAATTCCATATTATTCCCATTCGTGACAAACCTTAATCTTTTCCAACATCGCATCATCAACAACAATTGGCATAGCACCATGATTGAATTTACATCTGTCTCCTAGATTAAAAATAAAGTAGTAAGGAAAATAATTTAAAAAATAACCTCTAAGGCAATATCCTTTCCCATAATAATCACGACAAGGTGGACGACGAGACTGGAACTTAGAAAATCCGTTTGACGTATTCCTAAATTATGAAAAACTTTTACTGAAAAATAACTCATCGTTATACCTTAAAGGAGAAATACTTCGGCTTCTTGAACGATCGTTTTGCACTGGCTGCTCTTCTTCATCTTCATCTATTTTAATGATTCTCAATGTTCTTTTAGATTTATAAGCATTCCTCGATACAGGATTTGGAGGCATAACTCTACTGCGAGAATTTCGAGCCGATGTATAAAATTCAGACATTCTAGTAAAATCAAACATGTGTTATAGTTAAAACAAAATCGGTTAAATGAATCAAAAAAGAAAAAATCGATCCGGTTTCTAAAGTGTCTTAAAACAACGAGTTTATCAAGAAAAGTTTTTTAAAATTTGAAAAAAATTAGAATTTAAATTAAAACAATTCTAAAATTTGGCAAAATGTTTCTTTTTATTGATTATTCGTAGCCATGAAATGAAAATATCATAGCATATTATGAGAGTAGATGAGAAAAATGGATAAAAGCGTGAGAGACAATACAACCCAGCCTCAGCAGAGTGAATGAATGCCGTCTGTCATAGAAATAGTTTTTGCGAACATTATTTTACCGGCTGTCATTTAATAAGTTTTGTTTAAGGTTTACGATTTAAATATAATTATCTACTTATTCACCTTCTTCATAAATATTGTAGGCCTGAACAATTATCAAGGACATTACTCTTCAGAATGGTCACTTTTTATGACCTTTGCCCTTAAAACTGTTGAAATCCTTCATTGTTTTGCCCTTTTTAATTAAAATTCTTTTCCATTTTGAAGGATTTTAAGATGACGAACTCTTATATTGTGAATACTCCAAGTGGACAATATACAATTCAACAACAACCTACTTGCGTTACCGGTGTTCAACAGCCTCAACAAATTATTCATCATTTAGTACCGCAACAACGACCCACGCAGAGCACTTTTAGCGGCGGGTATGTTTTATCTTAAAATTAAATTTTCTATAAATTTATTTTCACTTCATTTTAGTGTCCATCACAGTGAGAGACCGTTGGTTCGTGGGAAGACCTCGCCTTATGGATTCTTTGTCAAGATGTGCTATGGTTATTTTACTCTCTAAAATTTATTTAATTAAATTTTTAGAAGAACATAAAAAGAAATATCCAAATGAATGTGTCCAAGTAACAGAGATTTCAAAGAAATGTTCGCAAAAGTGGAAGGTTTATTTTTATTTGTTTTTCATTTTAATAAGTTTTTTAAGACTATGACTGACGAGGAGAAGAAGCGATTTTTTGAACTGGCGCAGAAGGATGCCGAACGTTACCAAGCTGAAGTTGCAGCGTATGGAGGTGAAGACGTGCTTAAGAAAAAGAAGCGAGCCAAAAAGGATCCAAATGCGCCAAAGAGAGCATTGTATGTGATGACAAAGTGCTTTAAACCTTTCTTTTTTTTTAGGTCTGCCTTTTTCTTCTTTTCGAATGATAAACGCCAAGAGGTATCAGGTGAACACCCAGAATGGAAGGTTGGTCAAATTGCGCAAGAGCTTGGTTTACGTTGGAAAGCTTTGTCAGATGATGAACGAATTATTTTTGAGAAAAAAGCACAAGAAGATAAAGAACGATATGCGGAGGTTATTCTTTATATTTCAGAAAATGTTACATCTGAAACTTTTAGGAAATGAGGGCCTACAGAAGCGAAACGTCACAGTTGATAGGATGCGGAAAACAATTCTTTGGCCAGGTAAAATTTTTCTCTTGAAATATGAGTATTTTGATAAGAATTTTAAGATGGCTGATCAGAAGACACCAATGCAGGTGAACAGCTCTATGGCGGCTACTACTACCACGATGGTTACTTCTCGTCAACCACAAATGGTTATTGTTCAGCAACAACAAGGCCAACCAGGACAATTACCAATGCAGATTTTAGAGGAACATGTCGCCACATCACAATGCGGTCAATGATACGTATGAATAAATAAATAATCGCTCCTCTCCCTATAACAAGCTATTCATTTCCAAAGTTTTTATTATTCGCTTATTTAAGCCCTTATATTATAAGCAATTGGTATTGGAGTATTTGATTTCTAAATTTTATCTAAAAATGTATGCAGCAATAAACCCCTTTACCAATCTGCATTATGCCATTAGAGATTTATGGTTAGTATTTTTTGAGATCGCAAAAATAAAAAATAACGTTTACTAATCGTAAATTTTTAAAGGAGCGGATTAAAATTTTACAGCTTATTTTCTGATTGTCCTATAACAAAATTGATTTGTAGAATTCAGATTTTCTTAACCATTAAAAACAATCCGCTCCTTATCTATTATCCGTTGTATTCTCGATATTCATGCAGAATTTTCCTAATAGCTCTACTAAAATAGCGTGCTGACACAGCATCGGAATATGACCTCATTTCATTTCCTCTAATGTTTAGATTTTTAATCTCAAATAAATTCACCCTTTAATACCCTACTTCTATGATTTTATTATTTAAAATTAAATGTATCTTGATAAAACGGAATATATATTTAATTCAAGACCGCCAACTGTCATTTACTATTTTATAGAAAAACGTTTTTAAAAAATCAAAGGTAGTTGGCAGTCCATTTTTAATAAAAAAATACTTTTTATTGTCGTTAGAATATTTTAAGTTATCACAATTTATGGCTTTATAAGTAGATTTATATTATTGATGGCAATTGACTTAAGACATGGATTAAGTAGAACAAAAAAGAGGTATTAGGCATTCATTGGTTGAATTTTATTCGCTTTGCAATAGGAAGTGACTTGATATGGAATCTCCTCGAGTACAGACTAAAAAAATTAAAACTAATGTCAAAAAATTAAAAAAAGAAACCTTGGCTAATTCAACTTGAATTTGCATTTGTTGCTGTTCAGAGATTTTACTGAAATATTTTTATGAGTAATTTGACAATAAAATATCCAAAAACCTGTCAACTGATCGTACGGCGCTATAAAAGTTACGGAAAGGAACAAACTATAAAAGAATAAAAGAATAATTAAGGAGTAAAAAATAAATAACCTGAACAATATCTCGTTTTGCTACAAGATTTCCATGTTTTAGCAAACATTCATCAGAGTCTAATTCATCCATTTTTGCGAAGTCTTCGTCTCCAACGCCCACTATCTAAACAATAAATTATTATCTAATATTTTTAAGAAGACTAACAATGATTGACAGCGGTTGTACAGAAGCCTAAAATTAAAAAAAAAATTTTCTAATTGTCTACCTATCTACCTCAATTATTGCTAACTTTGTCCGTTCCATATCCGTTATTAATCCATCAGTTAATATTAGCAGAATCTGTTGAAATAGAGGACTTTATGAATTCAATTTTTAAAAGAAAATCAACCTGATATCTTGACCCGTTTCGCGGAAAACTTTTGCACTTCTCCAGCATCGTGCGCACTGTCGGTTCAAAATTTGTAGGTCCATAAAGTTCAACCCGACCCAAGACATCTCTATAAGCGTCCATTACTCCTTTTACTCCGTATACTCCTGATTGATTGGTTTCAATATTCTAAAAGCAAATTTTAATGTAAAATATCTTGTCCATACCAAGTTGAAAAAATGGCTGACATATTGACTTGGAATTATTTTTGCACCAAATCCAAACGCCTCGAAATACTTGCTTGTGTTATAATGCTATAAATGGTTATATAAACGTTATAATTTCTTAAAAGTGTTACCTCGCAAATTTCAAGTACAGATTTTATAGCAAGCTCGTACTGATTCAGATAAAACTGGTCAATATAGTGTCGAGAACTTGGGCTCCTGGGATTTCCATTAGATGCAGTAAAATCGATGCTGACTGCAAATTCAAGTTGCATTCTAAATTATTGTTGACTATTTTCACCAATTATCTTCAAAAACATACCCTCCCTTAATAAAGTCCAAAAAAGTGAATTCTCGACGACAAGTTGCTTGAAGGAATTGGATGGATCCTTTTTCACAATTCTTTTGCTTTTCAAGATGGACAATTTGGCTTTGGTTCTTTGAAGTCAATTGATTGACCGTCAATTTAGCAGATCCAAGAAAAATATGTCTTAAAAATTTTAAAAGAAAATAGGAAAAAATAAAAATAAACAAACTTTCCAGTAATTTTAAAGTCATAACACTCGATTAAAAACTGCCTGTTCTTATCACCCTCACAAAGATGTCTCACGCTCACTTCAATAGGCTTCCATTCCGGATTAATTGTATTCTTTTCAACTTCAGTTCTATGGACTAACTGCATTCTATAAAATTTTTATAGGTCTAAAAAAATAAAAAATGTTTCATACGATCCGTTTGGATAGATCCGATGAAATTCCAGAAAAGGATCAATTGAAAAAAGACAAGAGCAACAAAAATGTGGAACAGCAACTCTTTTTCCATGGCAAACAAAATACACAATTTCTTTTTGACCATCATCTACCTCTTCAGCACGAATAAATAAAACACCTTTTTGTTTCTTCCCATTTCTGAAAAAGACAGTTTTCCTAAATTTAAAAATTGTAAAAAACCTCAAGTCTTGACGTAAAAAATCTTCTGACGTAGCAACGATATCAGCAAGATGGCACTCACAGCTACCTAAAATTTAAAGACTGAATTGTATATTAATAAAAAATAATAAAAACCTAGAAAATCATGGCCTGCTAAATCAACAGTATTTTCGTTGTCTATGTCATAAAGATCAAAACGCAGAATTTGCTTGGTCTTGAATTTATAGATTTTTATTTAAAAATAAGAAAAATAAAAATATTAATACCTCAAAAAAGTAGTCAAGTTGTATTTTTGTATTCCATTTTGGATTCAAGTCGTTATAAATTACTTCTGTTCGTCCAATTTCAAAATATTCATCACTTCTTAATCCAAGTCCTTTCAGATAGACTATACAAATAGGATCAGACTTGGAGAGTATATCTAGGTCCTGTAAATTTCTGGAAAACCAAATTAGATTAAAGGATATAAAATATATTACCTAGCTTCTAACATAAGCTCAACACGGGAATGAGGAGAATTTGTCGATCCAGGAAGTGGAACTAAAGAAATTTAATGTAAAAATTTTTTGTCTTTATAATTTGACTTACTTGCTCCACCAGTGGAATGCAATTCTCTAGGAATAATCTCTGTTCGTTGATTCGGCATTGTTTGTTCAAAAATTATTTATGTTAAATTATTAAAGACTATAAATTCGAAGAATCTAAAAGAAAATTCTGTAATGTAAGAAAGAAATAAGTCTTATCCTTTGTTTTCACTCGTTATTTAAACAAAATCCCATTTCATTCCTCAAGGGATAAAAGTAATAGAGAAGATGATGGCATATTTTTGTCAAAGAGGGTAATAAAAGGAGTACATGTTGGAGGGACTAAATGGTTCTATTTGAGTAAGCAAAAAGAAGTGCCGAGTGGCAAGCTTTAGTAAAGCATCATTTAAATAAATTGTTTCATTTCCAAAAAGGGAAGAAATCTAAAAGCGAAGAAGTGTGGAACATAAAACAAATTTGAATTTATGCATGGATAGTTAAGAACATGACTCAAATTTAGAAAGTTGATTAAATTATAGAAAAATCTTGGAAAATGAGGGGGATGAAGCTGTAAAGAAAACGTGAAGGAAATTGGATTATTCCGCTATTTAATTCTTGACGTTCTTTAGACTTTAAAAAATTGAAAATTCAAAAACTTAAAAAAGCAAAATTAAAAAAAAAATTCCTCTAAAAAAATTCGAATGTATAGATCATATGTTATAGAGAGAGAGGATGAAAAATGAAACAGAGAACATTGAACAATTGAATTAGAGAAAAAAAAAGTGAATATTTGGCAAAATGTTTTTTCATAATGTATTTATTCATATTTAGATTTGAAAATGTCAATGAACGGTTGTTCATTTTCTGGTCAATTTTCATTACTATATCTTGTTTTTGTTTATTCCGTTCATTTAAGAGTATTTTTTATGTGTAAATTATCCCTAAAAAAATAAACTTGCTTAGGAAGCAAATCGATTCTCATTTCCCTCTCTATTTGTTTTTCTTTTCATTTTATTCAACAAATTTCCAACATCCTCCTTTTTTTTAAATTGAATCCAAAGCTTTCTCGACTAAATTACTTAACATTACTCATCCTGATCAATTTTAATAATAGAACTTTTTTACTTGTATTGCGAAAATGCTTACGTTTAAGAGAAAATCCTTTGACAGACTCTTTTTACAATTTTATATTTTCATTTTACTACGTAACGTTAATACCGGAAATCTTTTTCCTGTATACACCTTTCCTGGCTCTCTCGATTCGCTTAATAATTTGCCATTTTTACTTTATTTCTAATATCCCTAGAAATGAATAAAATTAATAATCCTCTAGGGCAAAACATTTAATTTAAATTTTATTTAGAAATCAATTATTTAATTGTCTATTACTAAATATCTCATATTATTGACTTTATATTTTAACATGACTAGTGAGCAAGACGAGCAATTGGTTCAGGAGATTATTGGAAAAGTGATGGACCTCGCGATTAAAGGTTGATTATTTGTTTTTCCTTATTTTTTTTTAAATTTTAGAGAATGAAGATTCGAAAATTTCTGGATCCGAGACAAATATTGACGAACATTCGGAAGATGAACTGGACAAATCTTTGGTTGCTTCTCCTCGCTTGGAAGAGAATAAGTTGGACATCATTGACTCTCCACGTCCGGATGAAGGAGTGGCTATTGTTTATGGAGAAGGGACTAATGAAGGGGGCGAGGAGGTTGTCTTTTTAACTTTTTAAGAAAAATGAATTTACTTTTAAAAAAGGATGTTGTCGTAGAAGTGATGGATCCTGCAATTAAAGGTTGTTTAGTTTAACTATTTGTTTTTCCTTATTTTTTTTTTAATTTTAGAGAATGAAGACTCAAAAATTTCTGGATACGAACCAAATATTGACGGACATTCGGAAGAGAATAAACTGGACAATTCTTTGGTCGGTTCTCCTCGTTTGGAAGAAAATAAGTTGGACATCGTTGACTCTCCACGTCATGATGGTACTGTTTCTGGAGAAGGGACTAATGAAGTGAATGAGGGGAGCGAGGATGTTAAGGTTGTCCTTTTAACTTTTAAAAAATTTACTTTTGAAGAAGGATGTTGTCGTAGACCGCTCCACACCGATCAACGAACATTTGGATGATACTGATGGAAGTGAGGATGTCAAGAGTTCAACTGCTGCGGATCAACAGGTTGTTGCGGATCATCAGGCTGCGGATCAACAGACGAAAGTCGGACAGAAGCCAAGGACCAAGTTTTGCTCTCTTCTTTGACGCTCATAACATAAGATCTTATCCCATAAAGGGTTGATATTCTTTTTAAGTTGGTAACTAAATTGTAGCAATTTTATATTTATCAAGACTTAAGATAAAATAATTTATACAAAAATGTACTTTTTTTTCCTTTGTACGTTGTTTGAACAGGGGGTAGGACCTTAAGGCTTTTTTATAAACACCATTCATTACTAGAATATTTATTATTTGAACAACAAATGGTACAAATATGTAAGAATAAACTATGGAGAACATGGGAACAAAAAGAGGGTACCTATACTGATTACACAAGAAAATTAGGGGATCTATTGCAATGAAAATTGTCAAGTGTTAGAGCAGGGTTTTTATAGCCGTTTGGTACATACAAAATATTTAAAAGGAAATCCAAATTAGGAAGGATTATCCAGTTTAGGATGTTTTTCTTATTTGGAACGTGTAAAAAATTGAAATTGGGCAAGACCTTGCTTCTCATATCTCGCTGATGTATATTTTTCATTTGAAATTTCCACCAAGTCTCAGTTTTGCCCAACTCTATAAAAATATAGTTTGAAGGCACTTAAAATAGGGAGGAGCGCCATTTCGCTCGTAATCGAGCATGAAAATTTAGGAAAATGGAAAAAAGAATAATGCCTAAACCTACAAGAAAATTACGAAAAAATTATTAGTATTAAAAAAAGTTAGGAATGAATTATTTTTTATGTCGAATTGCCGGAGTCGATTGATGAGAACTGGCAGGTGTGTTCGAACGTGAAGAAATTCCTCCATAGACAGGTACCGCTGCTGAAGAACTACTTCCCCTTCCAGTACTTGAGGCGCTTGAACTGTTGGAGGCAGAAGTGAACAATTCCGGCTTATTTTGATGTTGCAGAACGCCTGGGCCTTTACATTATAGAGATTTTAGCCTAAATATTTAAGAAATTGGTGCTTACCACCAAGTGCCGGTTGCCACATTTCATATCCATCTTTGCGTAGCTCTTCTTTAATCATATTAAGCAAAGTTTGAGATGTTTCTTTAAATTATTTAAAAAATTATTAAAAATCCCATTAATTCTAACCTGGTTTTAAGAATGCATATAAACATCCTCCACCACCAGCACCAGTCATCTTAGGGTAAATTCCATATCTTCCACTGAAAATAATTCATTTTTTACATTTTTTGTTAATCTTACAGAAGTGTGCTGATTTGATCAACTTTAGCGTGGCCAACCCCTATAAAAATAATTGTTTTTTTGATATTTATTTACACTATTTTAATAAAAAAAATTTTTTGCCTAATTTGTTAATTCTTGTTTATTAAATAGAATAAAAGAAAGATACCAAGTGCAATTAGTAGTTGATTGTTTATTCGACAAAGCTCATTGAGTCGGTCAAAAGTATCTGTTAATTCGCTTCTTTCAATTCGCGTTGTCCCCGCAGAAACGCCACTAATTGCTGAAGCATTTGAACCGCGCTTTCCTCCAGCCGCATAAGAGCCTCCACCCAATGAGGGAGAGCGTCCACCTGAACCAGCGACACAAGAGGAAGAGGGCTGAAGACTTTTTTGATGGCTTCCAACACTGTTGCACACAAAATCGGGTCCGTCGGTCAGAGTAATTTGAGGACTAAGCGCCGCCGAACGTCCACCATTCTCTAATGAAGAACCATTCTCTCCTCCTCTGTCCGTTGCATTTAGTAAAAAGAATTGCCTTTGTAGTATTTTCGCTGCTTCATAGGCTAATGCATCAATTGTATCAAATATGGGTTCAACAACTGCTGGATACTTTAAAAAATGGAAAAAATTGTTATAACAAAAACAAAAATATAAACCTTTTTATAATTGTCTTTAACTGTTTGCACCATTCGTGAAGTATTCCTCTCAACCCTTGAGTTGACTAGAATTACTTTCAAGTCAGGAATACTTAAAAATTATTATTTAATGTTAATTTGAAAGATTTTAAGGTCACAAACTTTTGCAAGTTTTCCAGCCGTTTTCCAGGCATATAACTCGCAATTCCACCTAAAATAAATTAAATATAAAGATTATAGAAAATTAAATACCATAAGTGCAAATCGCCGCATCCAGTCCAGATGCTCTCCCGTGAATTAAAGATTCTGCTGCTGAAGACCATTTTCGAATCTTTAAAAATTAAATCAAAAATAAAGTTAAATAAATACCATGTCTAGATGATTCTCATCCCACGTGGAGGAATCTTCTGAGTCTACAGGGACACAAGAGGGAGGTATTAAACCAGCAGTTTGAAGCAGTGCTGTAGCAATGCAAACACAATATGCTCCTTAAATGAAAAATAAAAATTGCCAGAAATTTTTAAAATTACCTGAAGAACCAAGTCCGACACAGGAGGGGAGTTTAAAGCGAACAGTAACTTTTACTGCTAGGAGATCCCTAAAAATGAAAAAAAACATTATTGAGAAAAGAAATTTAAAAAAATGTTGACATAAAAAATCAACGTAAAGGACATAATTAGTTGACAAAAAGTTAGAATTTAAAGTACAAAATAATAATAGAAAACAAAACACAACCACCGCAAACATACCAAACAGACAAAGCATGATTTACAGACTTGGTTTTGGGGTCCTGCATAGGGCAAGTCTTAGACCCATCGGTCTGTGGCAATGAACAGGACGCATCATCTAAATGGAGTTGCTCATTCTCTTCACGCTGAAGATCCAAAGCGCTAAAAAAAAGTTACAGATGGAAAATATAAATAGACAGAGAAGCAAACCACTGACGTACAAAAACCCATTTAGAGGTAAATTAAAAAATAAAACAAACCGTCGGCGAAGCACAACACCGATGAGTAAATACCAAAAGGCAAGAATGGCTAGATTTTGTACACCACTTTGTTCTTCTGATGCGCCAGATAATTTTTTTGCGATAGGGACCACCAGTTCAAGAGAAGGAGGTTCTTCTGCTAGCAGGAAGAGATCATCTACAAAATAACATGAAATTTTGGAATGAATTTAAAAATAGAACTAGGAAGTTTGGAGATCTCTCTCTGTAAATCTTTCAGTAACCAAGTCTGAAAATTCATTTGGAAATATTTTCATAATTAAAAGAGAAACCTTTTCAATGTTCATATCAGGTAAACACAAGTAAATACGTCCATCAGCTGAGGTAAAAAGAGATCTGAAATTATAAAAATTAATAAATTAAAAAATATTTAGTTATTTACAAATAAGTGCGCAAATCTATAGAACCCGCGATAGCAGTCTAAAATTCAGTTTTTTATAAAATTATAGATTAAAATACTTACACGTCCATATACAACTGCATGTTCACCGAAAAGTATGATTTTTCCAGGAGCACTCAAATAGAGACCTAAAGTAATAATTTTAGAATTTTAAAAATAATTTGTCTAAATTTACCACCAGAGGCACTTGATAAAGAGCGCATTGGGCTCTGTGATGTTGCGGCGGTTCTCGCCGCCGCTTTGACACCCGGATGTCTTGAAAACGATGGACAATAACCAGCTGATGAACAAGCAGATGTTGGGGAATTTTGTGCGCTACTACACTCAGAGAAAGCCACCGCAACGTTGGTTTTGATCTGTGGTTTTACTTGTCTTTCAGAGAATGAACTGCCAGGTTGGGGGACTGTTAAGGGAGGCAGAAAGGGTGGCAACTGCCCAGAAGAAGCAGAGGGCTGTTGATTGACTGTAATTAATTGAAATTAATAATTTACGTTATATAGGAATAAGTTGGGCAAATGTTACTGAATAATTTTGATTTTGGCGTTTAGAAAATTATAAGATTGATATTCTGTTTATTTACATATGAAATTACATTTTGGAATTTTTCAGAAAGTAAACATGCGAAAGTGCAAACTTATTAAGTTCATAGACAAAATGCCCAAAAATGAAAAAAAAATATGGAGAAATGTCAAGCTCTGAATAAATGTCATGACATGGCCCTATTTTTGGAATAAAAATAATGATTAAAATGCAAAATAACGTGAAAAACTTCATTCATCTAGTTAAAAAGTTAATTTATAGAAAAAAATATAAAAATATATGAAAAAGTATTATCGATAAAAATGACAGAATTACATATTGAATTAGAAACGAATGACTGATGGGAAAAAGAACGGGCGATCGAAAGATAGGGGTGGAAACTATCAGTCCTGGCCAAAGCTCAGAAGAGGAGCGGAACCGACAATTCTCTTATCCTTTTCATCTCAGTTTTACTCAGTTTTTTCTTTTACTTCCACTCTAAGTCCACTTTTTCTTTTTCACTCACTTTGATTTGAAGGCTGGCAGCAATTTGAATGTGGAAAGAAAAATGAGAAAAGGGATAAAAAGCAAAACGGAGGGGTGGATCGATTTATATCGGTCCTCCTTCCTTTTACTTTCGCCTTGTCTCTTGTCTAAAGCGTTTCCTCATTCACGTATACTCCTAGCATTGCCTCCCTCAATAAGCAGCATAGACTTAGGTCAGTGACAAAGGGATGTAACACCATCTTTTTTGCCGCTATGACGTCAGGAGGTGAGGGAGAGTGTATATGCCTCCTCTCACTCATATTCATGGACTTAGAAGTGCAAGGCTGAACGGAAGATTTGGACACTTTCTTAGGCTCTGGTTCCCATTCCCTTTGGCAAATTGCCGTTTTGCATCCCACTATTATGTAGATTTTCTCATAGGAAATGTTTTTTAATATGCAATTAACTTTTGCACAACAATATGCAATTAATATGAAATTAATATTGCCCGCAATAATATGCCTATACAATACATAATTGAAGATTTCCCTTTGGTTTAGTTTTATTAAACATAAAATGGCCTAAAGTATATTTATAAAAAATAACCTGGATTGGTCGAAACCATGCTTGGTGAATTAGCAGAGAATCTGGGTTGGTGCCGCTTGTTAGTGAAAAATTTTAAAGCTAATTGATGAAGAAATAAAAAAAACCATTAGCACAATTGGCCGATTTGCTTCCAATAAATTGGGAGTGACTAGTTTCTGAACGAAGGGAAATTTTGAAGGCATCAACAGACAAGAAGAAAAAATACATTAAAAATGTTGTTTTATTTTAAGAAACTCTATTAAATCATAATAAATTTCTAGAGTAGATTTTCAAGCAGTGAACACTAGATGTTTTTGTTTACAAATGAAGTAAAAATTTAGGAATGACAAATGAGAGTGCACAAACAATTGGAAAAAATTACCGACAACCATAAATGTAGCTAGGAAAACTTCACTTCTTAAAAATAAAAAAAAAATAAATAGGAAAAGAAATAAAATGAAGGAATTTCTGCCATGTCCACCGCAGGGCCATTCCAGAAAAACGTCTCAAAATACGGAAAGGGTTCGATCTTATGGGTAATTCTTCATCGCTCTATACATACAGCTAGAAAACGAAGAGGACGGTCACTAGGGAGCAAAGGATAAGAGAAGAAGAAAAAGCCAAAGGAAAATCAATGGGTGGCCCATCCCAACATCGCGGCTGTCTTGCTCAAAATGCTCGGCCAGGCAGCGGGGAAGACAAAATGAGTGGGAGCAAAAGGCACAAATGGAGGAGGAAATGCGGCACAAAAGAGATAGATTTTACGTACTCAGGCATAAAATTTTCCCAGGATTGAAAATATGAAAAATATAATGCTAAAATTCATGAAAAGGTAAAAAAGAGAATTTAAAAACATAGAAAATTTAAAAAATCATGTAAATTAAAAAAGTAGCTGCATAGAATTATTGCTCTTTTTGTTTGCGATTACGATGTAAATATGCGTCAGAGAAGAAACGTACAAACAGAAGAGCAAAGCTGGCATATATAGAAAATGCCAATATTAAGTTAGCCCAGCTTTGCTGACATCTAAAAATTGGTGTCAAGATGACACAACTAATATAAATTTCCTACCTATATCCGTCCCAAAGCTTGAGTTTCAGGACCAATGATGAAACCGCAACTCCTAGAAACATTTGAGCTGTTTGGATGCTTGTCACCGTCATAGCTATAATTCTAGGAACTTTTATGCCATAAGACTTAGCTGTATAATACTGAGAATATAAAGGTACATATTTTAAATTTAATCAAAGAAAAAACCGAATACATAGCAGAGTGGGCAAGGAAACTAAAAAAATTTAAAATTAATTTCACCCAAATGAAGAATAAAATCACTTCATAGAAATGAAAGCCTGGCCTGGAGCTGCATGTTCAGTACCAGAATGAATAGTATAAACAAATACAGCGGCATGGTGATAATAATGGAGAAACTTAAATGAATTTTAAATTGTATATTTTTAAATTTTACAATGAGTTTCCGTTTACGAAGTACGATGAACAAGGTATCGCCAAGTTCAACGATTTTTGAGAAAGCGAACAATAATGACCTGTAATTAATAAAAATAGGTAACTCTTGATCTTCATATTCAAAAACCGACCAAAAAGCAGCCACACTGTCTGGATTACACGAATGACAAATTGAATATACTAGCCCATGTTTTGACAAGTTGTATAGAAAATCCTATCAAAAATATAGTAAATGAGAAAATAGCTAGGTAAAATAACCTCAGAGAAGCGAACTAGTCCTGCAAAACTAAATATTGCTAATACAGAATTCCAGATAATTAGAGGAATTCGAAGTTGAAAGGGCTGACGGTCGCGCATCAAACGCTGCAAGGTTCGCACAAAGAGGTAGTAAAGGAGAGAAATTGTGATTGAGTGATACCAATATCTCTTAAAAGATTTTGTTATAGATAGATAAAAAAGATTAAACCTGGAAGAAAAAGGTCCATCCAATCTGTAAAATATTTTTAGTGAAATTCAAAATATTATTAAAAGAACCTAACCTTATCATGTACTCTCTCAAAAGGAAGAGCGAATCTAAAAATATTATGGGAACTTTATACATTACTAAGACGTTCTCTTGCCTGTAGACATAATCCGAATGCAAAGTTTTGGTATTATTATTCTGGTAGATTTCAAATTCATTTATTCCTAACATCTTTTATTCAAAAAATCAAAGTCACAAATACCGAGAAAAAGGCTCTTGAAAATGTAAAGCTGTCAAATGAGGCGAAGAATGGATCGTGAATAAAAATTTGTTTTGCGATTGGCGGCCGTGGGTCAAGAAGTTTTTCTTTCCACATTCTCTCCAATTTGGTGTCACCATCGATCTGCGCAGATATTAGCTGTTCCTGGAGGCTTATTAACAGCAGCGGTTATTTTCTAATTTGGAGGAATAGCCTCAAGCTCTTGCACCTCAAAAATCATCTTGAGCGCGGAGAAACCAGTTTTTCATATTTTATTTATTTTCACTTCTACTTTTGTTCATCCAAACTGCTTATTTATGTAATATCTGAAAAATAAATAATTTAATGACAACTTTCTTTCATTTTTTAATTTATTAGATCAAAGTTTACATCTTTAAGCATATAATTTGTTTTGACATTTTTTATTGTCCTAGCTAGAGAAAATATTGATATGTGGATTTTTTAAATGCAAAATATTTACAAACGTGGTAGTTTTTGTTGTCATTTTCTTCACATCTCTCCTTCAATATAATGAAAACATTTTTTCCATTAACTTCACTTTTTCGCTTAATCGACACGTGGCATTATCAACACATCCATAAAAAAGAAATATTTTCAGCATATTTTTGACTTCACTCAACATTTTTTAATTCATAATGGGTGAAAATGCTGACAAGCAAAGCCGAATATTAGTCACCGGTGGATCAGGACTAGTTGGAAAAGCTATTGAAAAGGTCTAAAAATATTAAAATTATTAATAATATTAATTACACAGGTAATTACCAGCGGAGAGAAAAAGACCAATGAAGAATGGTTTTTTGTTGGTTCTCGTGATTGTGATCTGACAAATCTGGAGCAGACTCGAAAACTTTTTGAGCGGATCAAACCAACCCATGTTTACTTTTTATTTAATTTTATTTTAGATCTGTATTATACTTTAATAGGTTATAAACCTGGCGGCCATGGTTGGTGGACTGTTTCACAATTTGCGTCATAATTTGCAGTTCTTCACAAAGAATTTGGTATGAATTTTTTCCTTATGGAGTATTGCTTTTTCTTAATCTTTGTCTAGGATATCTCTCAAAATGTTTTGAAATGTTGCCACGAAACTGATGTCCAGAAGTGTGTCTCCTGCCTTTCTACATGTATTTTCCCTGATAAAACTACATATCCGATTGATGAGACAATGGTAAATCTTTTTTTCGATTTCTTTATTTAAAAATTTTAAGATCCACAATGGAGCACCACATGAAAGCAATTTTGGATATTCATACGCTAAAAGAATGTAAGCTGGGATCTAGAATTGAGATTTAATTTTTAATAAATTAAAGGATCGATGTTCTCAATCGTGGCTATGCACAGGAACACAACAGAATGTTAGTTTGTTGTTTTTTTCAATTTCCTACCCCGTTTAATCAAAAAAATTTTGTTAGGTACACATCTGTAGTACCTTGCAACGTTTTCGGGTCACATGATAACTATAATTTAGGTAGTTTCAACTTTTGGTGATCTAAATCGAAATCAAAAATTTTAGAAGATGCTCATGTAATCCCTGCACTTATACACAAATGTTATTTGGCCAAGAAGGATGGGACACCTTTAACAGTTTTTGGTTCAGGAAAACCACTGCGCCAATTTATATTTTCTGATGATTTAGCGCGCTTATTTATTTGGGCCCTTCGTGACTATCAGGTAAAGGAAAAAAATTTTTAAAGTCAAAATTAAGTCAATCGAGCCAATAATTCTCTCAGTTGGAGAAGAGGATGAAGTGACTATTAAAGATGTTGTTGATGGAATTGTCAAGGCAATGGATTTTAAGGGAGAAGTAATTTATGACACAAGCAAAGCAGATGGCCAATTTAAGGTTTTATTTGTTAGACTAAAACTTTCTTTCTAATTTTAAAAAAATAGAAAACGGCATCAAATAAAAAGCTTCGCTCTTTCTTGCCCGATTTTAAATTCACTCCTTTCGAGAAAGCCATCGACGAATCAGTTAAATGGTTTGTAGATAACTATGAGAAGGCAAGGAAGTAATTTGCTCTTCAGATGTGTGGGGATTGGACAAAACAATTACATATGTTAATTTATTGTTATAATATTGTTATATATCCTAACCCAAAATAATAAATATATACCCTTTAATCAGTCAACATTCATCAAAGTGGGTGGTTCATGTTTTTTCAGCGAGCCCAAAACAGATGGCAATTTGTTGAAAAATTGCTAAAAATAAAATTAAACTTTTAAAGATAATTCCCCCAAACCGAGAAAAGCAGTGTAGCATAATGAATCGATGAAGTGTCTCCAAGTTCTCGAATAGAATGCATCGCTAATTGAGGGCAGCCTACATCAATTGTCTGTAAAATAAAATTTAATGTGAGAATAGATATGCAAGAAAGGGACCTGTATTCCTAATTTAGCAGCCAAAATTGGCCCAACCGTCGAGCCACACGGATGATCGCTTCGTGCAACAACTTTCTGTTGTTTTTAGAACTTAAGCATTGAAAATAAGTTTAAAAACCTGTATAGGAACTCCAGCAGACTCTGCAATTATTTTAAACACAGAATGAGTGACCGCCGTTGTTGCATAGCGCTGGTTGCTGTTTATTTTGACAACAATTCCTTTGTGGAAAGTTGGTTTGTGACAATCCTTTAGAATTATAAATAAGAAAGATAAGATTAAAAAACCTCATGTTTGTTTGCATAGTTTGGATGACAGGCATGCGCTTGATCTGCGCTAATAATCAATGAATTTCCAATTGCACATTCAAAAGCATTTGGTTCATCAGGGGTGGTCACAATACGACGCATAAGCCATTCCATAAAATGAGAAGCAGCACCCTACAAAATTAAATAGAAAACCTCCCCAATATATGTTTTAATATCTCTAACCTGTGCGCTTACACTTCCAACCTGAAATTAACAAGTTTTAGATAAATAAGAGAAAGATAATTCACCTCCTCATTGTCAAAACAAGCAACAAGTCGAATATTTTGGTCTGTAGAGAATGCCTGTTCATCGCCCAGACTTTGTACTAACCCCGTAATAGAAGTGTAGGTTCCAACCAAATTGTCAAGCCTGGCACCAGAGATAAATTCTTCCTCAATCCCAGTTAGATTCTAAAAGTTTAAAGCATTTATAATTGCAAATTGAAGCCTCACAGCAGGTTGTGTATCATACAAATAAAGATCCAAATCAAGAAGTTCTTCAGGCTCACAACCAGTCAATTCACTAATAGTCTATAGAAATAGTAATAAAAGTTTAATAAAAATAAAAACCTTCAAAAGTATATCATGATGATCGCCAATAATTGAAATGCCGCCACTACATTGGTCTTTATCAGCTTTCTTCTCATCTTTAGTTGAATTTTCGCCTGAAATCTGAGCCAAAATTGGTCGTAGATGTTGTTCAGAGTTGAACTCGAATTTGTGTGGTTCCTTATCCAAATGAATTGCCTAAATGATTGACTTTAAAATTTCTTAAATAAAAAAAACCAGGTTTGGAATATGGAGAACTGGCCTTCCAAAATCAATAAGTTTGTGCAAGATTTCGCCTTGAGAACCTCTAAAGAGCACTTGTCCGGCAATGCTGAGATCGCGATCAAACCATGACCTCCAAACACCTCCGCCATAAGGGGAAACACCAACCTATGCGAGAAAAAATTTCATCAATTGATAAAATATTCTAACCTGTAAAAACTGTTCTGAAGTTCTTTTTGAAATTGGTTTCACACGTAAACAAGGACTAAAATTAATATATGTAATAAAAAATAGTAAAAATCAAAAACCTATCGGTGTGAGCAACAACTATTGAATAGCCAGTATTCAATAGGGTGGCCCATCCCAACATCGCGGCTGTCTTGCTCAAAATGCTCGGCCAGGCAGCGGGGAAGACAAAATGAGTGGGAGCAAAAGGCACAAATGGAGGAGGAAATGCGGCACAAAAGAGATAGATTTTACGTACTCAGGCATAAAATTTTCCCAGGATTGAAAATATGAAAAATATAATGCTAAAATTCATGAAAAGGTAAAAAAGAGAATTTAAAAACATAGAAAATTTAAAAAATCATGTAAATTAAAAAAGTAGCTGCATAGAATTATTGCTCTTTTTGTTTGCGATTACGATGTAAATATGCGTCAGAGAAGAAACGTACAAACAGAAGAGCAAAGCTGGCATATATAGAAAATGCCAATATTAAGTTAGCCCAGCTTTGCTGACATCTAAAAATTGGTGTCAAGATGACACAACTAATATAAATTTCCTACCTATATCCGTCCCAAAGCTTGAGTTTCAGGACCAATGATGAAACCGCAACTCCTAGAAACATTTGAGCTGTTTGGATGCTTGTCACCGTCATAGCTATAATTCTAGGAACTTTTATGCCATAAGACTTAGCTGTATAATACTGAGAATATAAAGGTACATATTTTAAATTTAATCAAAGAAAAAACCGAATACATAGCAGAGTGGGCAAGGAAACTTAAAAAAATTTAAAATTAATTTCACCCAAATGAAGAATAAAATCACTTCATAGAAATGAAAGCCTGGCCTGGAGCTGCATGTTCAGTACCAGAATGAATAGTATAAACAAATACAGCGGCATGGTGATAATAATGGAGAAACTTAAATGAATTTTAAATTGTATATTTTTAAATTTTACAATGAGTTTCCGTTTACGAAGTACGATGAACAAGGTATCGCCAAGTTCAACGATTTTTGAGAAAGCGAACAATAATGACCTGTAATTAATAAAAATAGGTAACTCTTGATCTTCATATTCAAAAACCGACCAAAAAGCAGCCACACTGTCTGGATTACACGAATGACAAATTGAATATACTAGCCCATGTTTTGACAAGTTGTATAGAAAATCCTATCAAAAATATAGTAAATGAGAAAATAGCTAGGTAAAATAACCTCAGAGAAGCGAACTAGTCCTGCAAAACTAAATATTGCTAATACAGAATTCCAGATAATTAGAGGAATTCGAAGTTGAAAGGGCTGACGGTCGCGCATCAAACGCTGCAAGGTTCGCACAAAGAGGTAGTAAAGGAGAGAAATTGTGATTGAGTGATACCAATATCTCTTAAAAGATTTTGTTATAGATAGATAAAAAAGATTAAACCTGGAAGAAAAAGGTCCATCCAATCTGTAAAATATTTTTAGTGAAATTCAAAATATTATTAAAAGAACCTAACCTTATCATGTACTCTCTCAAAAGGAAGAGCGAATCTAAAAATATTATGGGAACTTTATACATTACTAAGACGTTCTCTTGCCTGTAGACATAATCCGAATGCAAAGTTTTGGTATTATTATTCTGGTAGATTTCAAATTCATTTATTCCTAACATCTTTTATTCAAAAAATCAAAGTCACAAATACCGAGAAAAAGGCTCTTGAAAATGTAAAGCTGTCAAATGAGGCGAAGAATGGATCGTGAATAAAAATTTGTTTTGCGATTGGCGGCCGTGGGTCAAGAAGTTTTTCTTTCCACATTCTCTCCAATTTGGTGTCACCATCGATCTGCGCAGATATTAGC